>JAODAL010018535.1:0-74493 GCA_025379985.1 Phyllomedusa bahiana
GTTTTTTAAAAACGGTCCAGGATTGTTTATAAAATGTTTTTTCAAAGGGAATTTCTTATCCCCCAACTGTCCTCCTATCTGAAAGTCACAAATGTATAACCTGAACACATTGTCTATCCCCCTTGTATGTTTGTATATAAAATATTTACAGATATTGTATTAAGTAAATACATTTCTAATAGAATTGACAAAATTCTCATTAAATGTTAGTAACAAACCATTCATTCCAAATTGGCAAAAACAATCAAAATTACAGGTGCTCAAATTCAGTTATGTAATTATGAGAAAATCAAAAAACCTGAAAAGTATTTAAACACAAGCAAAGTACAAAAAAAAAAAAAGAAAAAGTCATGGAAAGTTAACCAGCTGAAAGCTTCGTAATGAGAAAGCAATCTTGCCACTCCATGAAAAATAATCAGCCAACAGGTGCTATTAAAAGGGGTTCTTACCAAGGTGCCACCAAGAAAACATTCATGATGGTTAAAAGCAGTGAGCCGTCTCAAGACCTTTGCAACCTTGTTGCAAAACAGAATGGTAGCATTGGATACAGAAGAATTTAAACGCTGAAGGTTTCAGTGAGCAATGTTGGGGCCATAATTCAGAAGTGTAAAAGTACACAACTTTCTATTAGTCTCATTTTGATCATTTTATTGTTTATATAGACAGGAGGGACGTACAAGAAATCTTACAACTACATTTCTCAGCATTGTGAAAGGAGGATTGTGTGTGGGGAGTCAGAACCATATGCAGGTTAGCTGTGCTATATATAGAGTGTGGTTTGTGCTGCCAGTCAGCAGAGCAGCTGGGAGAGCCTGACATTGTAACCTGAAAAATGGAGCCACGACAGAGGAGTCTGGAGGAAATCCCCTCCCTGGCCCAGGAGAGAAAGCCAGAAGCCGGATGGACAGCAGAGCCAGCAGAAGCTACTATGGCCGCAGCACCTCCACCTTCCATCAGCGAGTTGTCCTGGGCAAAGAGACAGCTGGAGAGTGGAGAGGACCGCTGATTACATGGCTGGAGAGGCCTGGCTTGGCTTCTGGGGGACGGGAGAGTGCACCTCGGGGGGGGGGGGGGGGGGGTTCTGAAATGGAATTTAAAGCAGGAATACAGCACCATAAAATGGAGGATCGCTCCAGGACAGTCTGAGCTACCGGGCAGTCAAGCACTTAATCCGGCCACATTGGATTTATGGCCTTTTCAAGGGACAGAAAGTAAACTTTTCCAAAATGCCAGGACCTAAAGGCTTCTGGCAGCCAGGATGATCCATGCGCTTCCCACAACAGCTGAGCTTGATGCAGAACCCTTGGCGTAACCCGAGACAGCTCCAATATTGCCTCCGTTCCTCTGACAAATCTGATGAAGGCCTAACCAGCCAAAAACATTTGTTATGTCTGAATTATATGTATCCATAATCAACTGCTGTGGATAAATACTCTGGAGATTTGTCTTCTTGCAGGTTTTGAAATAAATCACTATCACTTAGTGCAATATTGTGGTGTGCTGTGGATCTTTGCTTACTGCCACACTCCCAGGTAGACTAAGGACAAATGTCATGGTGGGAAGGAGCCCCCACTGCATAGACTGACTTAGTCCCAGTTGGGGCCCCTGTCCATGTGTTTACAAGCATGGGACTATGCATACCTCCCCTCTCCAAATACCATACCACATGAAATCATTTTGTAAATATTTATGTTCCTCCTCTGTGTAAATAGGTGGATATTGTATAGAGATGTGTATGTAGAAGTTGGGGATGGATATAGCCAAGTGACATCTGTATTCTCCTGAGCCTTCACCGAGTGGAGTTAAAAATTAAGGTTTATATTAAAGTTTGTTAATTTTTGAATCTTCTTTGCTGCTGTACTGTGATAAGGGACATCATGACCGCACTGAAGAAAGCCGCCAGTCTACCCTATGTATGCACCACTGGAGCAAGAAGTCCAGGGAGAAAACCACCAACAGGTGCAAGCTTCTAGAGTAGCAACATTATAGATCTGGAAGAGCACAATGCAACATGAGGGCGACAGTTATGAGAGGAGTTTGCTGCTCACTGAGCAAGTAGTCAGTGGGCTAAATGTTGGGGTGGAATACTAAATCTGCAAGAGGAACAGTGTAGCTGGGTTAATGTTAGAGGGAGCTCTAGAGGAGCCAGAAAAGGAAGGCCACTTCTGCTCCTGAGCTTCCTAGCAAAATTGCCAAGTTGGGTGATAATGCTGGGGCATCAGTCACAGAAATGGAAGCCCTAGTAAATACTGCTCTTTCTTGCAGCAGGAATAGCCACCCAACTAGTAGCCAGGGGGATGGGAATTCAGGAAGGAAAAAGACTGTTAGTTCTAGGAGATTCTGTAATCAGAAAGACTAATAAAATTTGTCACCAGGAAAGCCTCGACCGAATGATTTGTTGTCTCCCTGGTGCTAGGGTTCAGCATGTGGTGGACAAGTTACTGTGAAGGGCTGGTGATGACCCAGCTGTCGTGGTTTGTGTTGAGTCCAATGATAGACTACATGGTAGGTGGAGGATTCTAAAGAATTTAAAGAGCTAGTCTCCAAGCTGAAGGATGGACCTCCAAGGTTGTGTTCTCCAGAATACTGCCTGTGCCATGCAGGAAAGAAAGCAAGAGTTCAATGCATGGATGACATCTTGGTGTAGACAGACTTAAGTGACTGATGGTGTGGAGTAGATCACTAGGTCTGTAAATCTAGATTGTATGCAGTGGTTTATAGAGGCTGTGAGCGCCGTGCATAAGGCTGTCCCATCTTTACTGGACAGAGTCCTCACATTAATCCTGGCGACTTTGTACAATTACGACTTGGAGGTCAGACCTATTCTGAGTAATCAGGATCTTCCAGAGGATTTTGCTACAATGTTTATGAAGGTGTCTGGATTAAACACTTAGCAGAATAATGTCCAAGTAATGGATGCCTGAAACTTGTAGGTACAACCATTCTAAATGGATGCGGTGGGACAAGGTCACTTGAAAGCCATTGCTTACCCTTGGGTCATTGATCATAAGAGGCGCCATTATAGGACCTTCATTACTACTCTAATCTGTTCTGCTGCTGTTTTATTCGCACTGATAACAGATGGTTCTGTTGAGGTTAGTTTGTCCCGAGCCAAAACAGATCCTCAGATTTGGGCATCCCGATGGAGAACTATTACGTATTAGTGACATTTGGCCTTTGCATGGTCATAAACATACTGGACCACAGTCCTGGTGATTTGAATCATTCTGACACTGGAAAAAATGGTTTCTATTTTACACCCTGAAGGCCATGACTAGAGATGGGCGAATTGATTCTAACGAAGTGGAATTCATTTAGAATTTCAGGAAAACTTCGGTTCGGAACGAAGTCGAACTTTGGGGTACTTCGGGTGAACGAAGTGTGCTTTTCATTGATAAAATGGCTGCGAGCACATGGCGTTACATGGGGCAAGCACTCTGGGAGGAAGAAGGGCATAGCCTGCATGACATGTGCAGAGATGAAGCCAATCAGAGACCGGCGGGATTCTGTGACGTCACCGCACTATATAAGTCCGGGCGCGACGCTGGGAGCTCACACTCCTCTCACTGTGCTCATCAGGGAAGGTGCTGCCGCGGCTGATAGCTCTTACTGAAGAACTGATTTTTCTACAGCGGTTTTTGTGGGGTGTCTCAGCTTGTTTCAGAGACTGTTCTCTTAATGTTCTATTTCAAATTTTTTGGGGTATTGGATCTGAAATTGGATCTGTGTCCACTGCAGCTGCATATACATTCAATATCCAAATGGGATCTAAGCCAGTTCCTGTTGTATTCATTTAAAGAAACAGCGTTTTTACAATACAAATACCACTTCATTTTTGGCTGCTCAATTCTATTGCGCAATTTACATCCAGGGGTTAATTAAGCGTTGTTTTGCTGGTGTGCTGACAAAAATAAACCGTCTTTTTCAACGCCAAAATATGTCCATTTTTCCTGTAGCCTAATTCACAAGCAAAGGTTAATTACAACTGTATCTCTTGTTGTGTGGCGTAGAAAACACACAATTGTAACACGCTACAAAGCTACTAGTTTGTGCGGCTCAATTCTTTGGCGCAATTTACATCCAGGGGTTAAGCGTTTTGCTGGTGTGCTGACAAAAATAAACCGTCTTTTTCAACGCCAAAATATATACATTTTTCCTGTCCGAAGGTTAATTAAGCCTGTTTGTGCTTTTACATTTAGTAAAACACACAGTGCTTGTAAACGACACATACAAGTAAATTTTTCCTGCCCATTTGTGGAGCGCAATTTATATCCAAGGGTTACCCAAGCTTGTGACTGGGTTCATTTGGAGTCAAAAACAAGGTGTATATTTATCATATACAGATATCAAACAGTGTCTGTACATTTTAGAACAAACAGTATGTCAAAGGTGTCAGGCTCTGCACCTGCGAGTGGCAGTGGCACAAACATTCCTGGAACAGGCCCAGGTCGCAGCCCAGCAAGGGGACGTCGCAGCAGGGGTCACTGTGAGGCCACAACTGCCGCTGTCATCTAGCGGCCGTGTGTTGTTCAGCAACCCAAGGGTTCTTGATTGGTTGACTAGGTCATCCTCTTCCTCCCAGATGACATCTGACAACCCCAGCCAAGAGTCCGTGGGAACCTCAGACACAACACTTAGTTGGCATGGCCCGGGAGCGGGTCAGCGGCCCTCACCTGTCCTCAGCCCGCCTGTCCCATCTGGTTCCCTCAGCCAGAGATCTACTATGTGGTCTGGGCACAGCGCCACTATATAGCGAGGATGAACAATTTGAGGAGGGCAGTCAGCAGCTACTTGGCAGTGAAGAAATGGGGCCAATATCCCCTGCTTCTTGCAGTAGGTGGCAAAGTATAGATGTGGAGAGTGGCATGGGAGGTCATGTTGTGAGAGGTCAGCCTCAGCATACCAAGCCCGGTGATGAGGACAGCAGTGACGATGAAACACAAATAGATGATGTAGCCGACCGCACTTGGGAGTCGGGTGAGGCAAGGGCTTCATCATCGTCAGGAGAAGAGGGCGTCAGCTTGCGTGTCAGGCAGCGGCGCAGCCAGCAAGTGGGTCGTGTGGCCGTGAGTCAGCAGGGTAGCAGCAGTGTGAGGTCGGGAGCCAAGCGGCCACGGGGTAAAAAAACCCGCTTTGCAGGTCCAAGAAAGTAGCGGCACAGGGGCTCAGCGAGGCAGCGGCGGCAGTAGTCACTCAGTGCGGAGCGTTGGCGGTAAAATCCGATACTCGGCGGTGTGGCAGTTCTTTGCTAAGACACCGGAGGAGCCGAATATGGGTATATGTAGAATCTGTGGGCAGAAAGTGAAGCGTGGCCAGGGAGCTAACGTTGGCACCATGGCCCTGCGTCAACACATGCAGCGTCATCATCCGGTGGCCTGGGAGAAACGTGGCTCAGATGTGGTGGTCCATCCTGCCGCCGCAGCAACAGCCGCAGTGCCCCATGGCATGCATGCCATTGCAGCCAGTCAAGGCTCCACCACCTCTGCAGAAGGGAGCCGTTTCTCTTTGACATCATCTCCCGGTCCAGATGCTCCTGCTCCTCGCTACTCATGGCACCAGCAGTCGTTCAGCGAGGCGATTGCAAAGAGACAACAGTATGCGTCCAACCATCCTAAGGTGCAGCAGCTGACCGTGCTCCTGTCCAAGTTGTTGGTATTGCAGTCCCTCCCTTTACAAATGGTGGACTCGGCACCATTCAGAGAACTAATGGCTTGTGCCGAGCCGAGATGGAGAGTTTCAAGCCGTAATTTCTTTTCCAAAAAGGCAGTACCAGCACTTCATAAATATGTAGAACAGAATGTGGGTCAGTCCTTGAGCTTATCGGTTTGTTCCAAGGTGCACGGCAGCGCGGACGTCTGGAGCTGTAACTACGGTCAGGGCCAGTACATGTCCTTTACGGCCCACTGGGTGAATGTGCTTCCTGCCCAGGCACACCAACAATTTGGACAGAAGACGCCGCTTTCTCCTCCACGTTGTCAAACTGCTGCACCTGCGCCAATGTCCGCCGCCTCCTCCTCCTCCACCACCACCACCACCTCAGCCTCCAAAAGTACTGCTCCATCATACCACATGTGTAGGGCACAGCGGTGTCACGCAGTTCTACACCTGGCTTGCCTCGGCGAACGAAGTCACACAGGGGAGGAACTGCTCCGTGTCATGCAGCAAGAAATCGATGTGTGGCTTTCTCCACGCCAACTGCAAATCGGAACCATGGTGACGGACATTGGGAGGAACATGATGTCCGCGCTTGCACGAGGAGGGATGGTCCATGCGCCTGCATGGCGCAAGTGTTCACTATGGTTGTGAAAAGGTTCCTGAAGTCTTCCACCGATCTTCAGAACATTCTGAAAATGGCCAGGAAACTGCATGCACTTTATCCATTCGTACAAAGCCAGGAACACCCTCCTCGAGTTGCAGCGGCAGAACGGCCTCCCCCAACACACACTCTGATATGCGATGCTTCCACCGTTGGAATTCAGCCTGCACATGTTGGACCAACTGTATGAACAGAGAAAGGCCATTAACGATTTTTTGATGATCCAGGCAGACAGAAGTACTCCCTGTGTAACTTTGATGTCAGCCAGTGGCAGCTCATGCGTGACACCTGCTGTTTGTTGAGGCCATTCGAGGAGGCGACGTTACTTGTCAGTCGCCAGGACTACTGGATGAACAACATCATTCCACTGCTTCATGTCCTGGAATAGATGCTGAAAAATCTGTCGGGGGAGGGGACTGGAGACGTGGCGACTACATCTCGTGGCCACAAGAGTCCGGTGGGGACTGAAATGGAGGAGGAGGAGGAGGAGGGGGGAGGAGGACATTGGAGCAGAAGCATTGTCTGGTGAAATGAGTGGATTTTCTACCCAGGTGACAAGAGAGGAGGAGCAGGAGCAGCTGGAGGAGGTGGATGGAGATGAGGAAGATGAGGCAGATGACCCCCAAGCACCGTGGCAGTATACGGTGGAGATGGAGGCAGGGAGCCCCTCGGAGTCACTTGTGCAGATGGCCCGCAGCATGCAGTATTTGCCTGGCTAGTGACAGCCGAATAGTCAGCATCCGGCAGAAGGATGACTTCTGGCGCTCCACCCTATGGACCCTCGCTACGGTCAAAATGGGAGCCTTTTTCCCAGCTATTGAGAGGGAAGACAAACTCAAATACTATAGGGAAATCCTCCGTAATCATTTGGCTACTGCCTATGTGCGGCATCGTCCCTCCTCTGACAGGTCTGACCGGGGGGTTCCTCAGTGCTCACGTACTACTGCCACGGCTGCTGGGGGAAGGTGGGGGGGTAGGACCAGTACCAGCTCCATCAGTAGTAACCTAAGTCTGGAGTCACTGATGAGCAGCTTCCTTCACCCACCTAGTGAGGAGGACAGTCGCCAGCAGCAGCAGGACCTGGAGCAGTCCCTGAACCAACAGGTTGTGGCCTACTTGGACAGCACTCTGCCACCCCAGTTAGAAGATCCGCTGGACTACTGGGCAGCCCAACTGGATGTGTGGCCGCAACTTGCCGAGTTTGCAGTGGAGAAGCTGTCCTGCCCGGCCAGTAGTGTGGCATCAGAGCGGGTGTTCAGTGCGGCGGGGGCCATCGTTACCCCAAGGAGAACCCGCTTGTCCACGGGAAATGTGGAACGACTGACCTTTGTCAAGATGAATCAGGCGTGGATCGGCCAGGATTTCCACACACCAATGACTTAGGCGTCAGTCTGGGTTCAAACTACCTGCCTCAGCCACTATTCTGATGCCGCCACACGCCTGATGCCACACATCTGCTGACAGTTTCTCCATCTGCCTACCACCATCTTTACCAGGGACTGGTATTGCCACCCACCTCACTCTGTCATTGTGCCTCTCTGACCTCATGCGGTTGCTCCTGCCGCCATCACCTCAAATCTCTGTCATTGTGCCACTCTGTGGCCTACTCCTTTTTTTGCCAATTCCAGAATGTCATTGTGCCACTGCCTGACCTCATGTTGCTGCTGCCGTAACCTCCACACTGTCATTGTGCCACTCTGTGGCTTCCTCCTTTTTTTGCCACCTCCAGAATGTCATTGTGCCACTGCCTGACCTCATACTGCTGCCGCCGTCACCTCCACACTGTCACTAATGTTGCCACCTGAGCTCTCAGCTGGTTTTTTCCCCAGCTTTCGCTGGCATGACTTTCAGGCTACATTCCCGCTTCAGTTTTTTGGTCAGTTTTGCCCTCTTGAATGCCCAGGGAATTTTATAGTGAAGCGATTGTAAGAGCGGCGGCAGTCATGTGCGTGTCATACTAAAACACAACATTGTATGAAGACCAAACCAAGCTCCCTCTGCATATTTAAGCATGGCACAATGTTCTACAGCACCCTGCAGGCTCTGTGCAGCCTGGAAATAGCTGCTTTTTAACGTGATTCGTGCCGAAGTAATTCGGAACGAAGTTATTTTTTGCCGAGAAATTCGCCGAAGTGAACCTAACGAATTTCGGGAAATTCGCCCATCTCTAGCCATGATTACAGCATCAAAAATATGAGCATTATTGGGGCGGGTCATTTCTGTGAAGAGTGTAGCTCTGTTTCACCACAAAGGGAACCATTCTTGCCAGTATATTTGTAGATTGTGTTAAAGACAGGACTGTAGTGAAAGCTTAGTTCAGCAGCCACGATGCCGTAATGGTCGTCTGAGTGACTGCTTAGATCGCCACATCCAGATAGTGAGAAAATCCGGAAATTCTGTAAACTTAGAACATTGTGATTGTGGTGTTGTTTACAATAGGGGTGAAAAGCACTAGTCTAACACTCTACATAAAGCTCCTATGCATGGATTTGATGGCTGTCTTTGTTATATGCAATGTTATAATGTCAAGAAAGTGATGTCTGAGTTAGAGCACATGCAAGAGACAGGTTTGCATGTAGTGAATTGCATTTATGCCTCACTGTACAGCACCTCTTCCTGGGAATAGGAGGGTAAAACCTATAAGCTCAAGTTCAGCTTATTCACCAGTGGGAAGTTCAAGAGTTCTCCTGTTATCACTCACAATGTGGGAAGGTCCGATTCTTACTTTGTTGTTAATTTTTATGTGCAACTCTACACAAACTAATTCTTTACTACATAAAAAGGTGCCGTCTTATGGGAGACACTGCCCAATTTGAACAGGTTTATGGAGTCTATGAACATTTAAAAATTACCGCAGGGTAAGGGGTTTTCAGGATCCAAGGGTCACTTGCCACATTTCCTTAACCGAAGAACATCCAGACTGTGTGGGGTCCCTACCGGGTGCCGAGCGCTATGGAATTGGATATATGCTGCCGGGCGAGAGAAGGACACTGCAGTTTTGGGGCCATATTCACAGCTCAGTGGCTGTCAAGACCGAACCCCTAGCAGGCAAATCTGGCCTATATGCTACCTGGGAAAAATTAACAGGTGCAGCTAATTGCTGAGCAGCAGCTCACACTCCCCTGCGAGGGGAACAACTTGAGAAAAAATACTGCATATTATCTTGATCCCTGGTCACACCCGCATGCAGAAAAACCAATGTATCACCAATGCAAAAATACCAATTTAACAACCACTTACAGCTGACTATGTATGAGGGGGGGATGGTTACTGGTACTACAATTGCATAAAAATAAGGTGATATAGAAGGGGGGGTGGTAAAAAAAAAAAAAAAACCTCCCACGTGTAAAAATACAGGAATACCAAATATCAAAATTGCAAACCAAAAACAATACTCCTTTAAAAATTACTTTATTAAATCCAAACCTAAATATATCATAAGGACACACAAGGGGAATCTTACTATACTGTCTCCTATGCTATCAGCACTAGTATTGCTCCCACATGGAGAACCCGCGCTATACCTAAGCTATCCCCTACACTAGACCCTGCCCTATCCTCTTAGCTCACTCAAGGCAAAACCAATTGTCACGTCTCCACTATACACTCAGGATTAATATAATATATATATATATATATATATTATATATATATATATATATATAATTATAATATAACACTACACACACAATACTACTACATATACACTCTTATGTTTTGTATTCGTATACCCGTAGTTCTGTTTGTTACGATAGCGCCATCTAGTGGATGTTGTACACATTGCTAGTTAACATTAATGCTAGATATGAACCTATAAGCCTGCCATAGCTATACCATGGGATTTGCTGATGTCATAGTCCTCTTCTCCAGCAGCCATTCTCTCTAAGACACATGTAGTGAAGACATGTCCACTCTTCTCTCCCATCTAGATCTACAGCTTGCATCGCCGGTAAGATTAAACTACCCTTCTGGGCTGTAGATTGTATAGCATTGTATTCTATCTTAATAGCTGTTTACAGTTAGTTGTTATGCCCATTGCCTGTCGCAGACAGCATCCTCCATTTCTGTGTGTCTGCGCCCCCCTCTTTAGTAATGTATTTCATTCACATCTATGTATGTTTGCATCGCTTGTACATATTGTATTATGTATCCTGTACATCATAGTAAGTCTATGTTTTGTATGTTCCACAGTTTTACACTATCCTATGCAATAAAAGTTGAAACCGGATATCTCTCCAAGTCAATGAGTTGCTGGGAAAGAGTTAAGCTGTATGTCAACTTATGCTCCATACACATAGGGAGGACAGTACACCAATATATTCAAAGGAGAAACGAAGGACTAATGGTAATGTTCAACAACATTGACAAGATAAACAGATACAGCACCAATGATAAAATGTGCTAGTACACCTAAAATATGAAAGATGAAAAGATGGAAACCAAGTGCCCATAATAATGAGCGTAAATTACACTCCAAACACGTTTCGTCCCATCTCAGACTCCTCAGTGGGTCAAAAACAGCTTTTCCATCTACAAAACACAAATAGATCAAACTATTCACGGATTCAGGAGAATCCACATTAGGACAATGTCTTACATCACTCTTCTGTGTAGAAAAAAAAAAAAAAAAAAAAAAAGTACCTGAACCTCCAGTCTGTTCTGCACAGAGACAGCCTGGAGGTATACTGTCAACCGGGAGTTGGTGTCTCTCTGCAGTGGTAATTTCAAAATAGCATTGGTGTATGGGACGGTTTGTAATTTTGATATAGAAGGGTGCCATAAATACAGATACGTGTGGTACACCATACTGGCTTACAACCTATTAGTGACACCCAAAATACAAGATTAGGCGGACTGCCCAGCACTTTCTAGGTTAAATATGAGGCATTAGTTGGTACAGGGGCCCCAGTGCGCAAGCTCGCAACTGGCAACAGTCCTCACGTCTGGCGAGTCCCTACATTAACAATTTACAGAAGAAATGGGACATTACTTAATCAAAAAACATGACAATTTTTGGGCCATATTCACAGCTCAGTGGCTGGACTAGACAACCAGTAGCAGACAACTCTGGCCTATATGCTCCCTGGGAAAAGTTTAACAGGTGCAGCTAATTGCTGAGCAGCAGCTCCCACACCCTACCTCTAGGGAGAACGATTAGATGATAAAAACTGCACATTAACTTGATACCTGTTCACAGCAGCATGCAGAAAAGCCACAGTATAATGCATGGGGAGATTGCACAAATTCAAAAATACCAATAAAACAACCACTCACATGGCCTCAATGCTTGAGGGGGTAGCAAGAGAAGGAATGCATGGAAGGGTAGAAGACAAACAATACTTTTGATTTTAAAGGAAGAGCTAAAATCTTACAGCCAACAAGATGTTCATGTTTTGAAACAGGGGAACCTTACAGAGACCGGGATATGTAAAGGACTAGAAGAGGTTTCTGTTACTGCTGGATCTGTTTAAAGGGGGTTTTGCCAGGATGAGAAAGAGAAGGAGAAAGAGACGTGCATAAGGGATTGTGTGAAATGTTCACTCAAATAAATCACTACAACTAGTGGATTCTGTGTACAAAAGACAACATATTTCTACCCAGTGCCTTGAAAGCTTCTTCAGCTTCCTGTCAGATAAGTGTTCTCTGCTCAAGCCCAGCCAGCAGCTCGTCAGGTCGTATCTAATAGAAGCTTTTAAGTAACTAAGGGCAGGTAAGACAGCCTGTAGCGCTCTCAGGCTGCAATTTTTTTTATCACATAGATTTAGAAAAGTGATTAAATGCCCATTTTGGAGGATCCCACGTCAATGTTACATCATGGCAAAACCCCTTTAAGTCTCTCCCCAAAAAAAAAAAACAAAAAAAAAAAAAAAAAAAAGACACACACAGAACACACCAGAGCGATTTTACTAGTTGACAATTATAAGACGAGAGTGTTTCAACCCTGGCGCATGTATTTAGCCTAGAGTCTAAAACCCTTCTTCCATCATAGGTGTCAAATTAGTCATCATACATCATTAGCTACAGCCAAGTATTCATCTTTATGCTGTTGGTTATGATCAATGCCAGGTGTCATTATACATCTTGGTGTTAATTTATCTTTTTTTCTATTTGCATGGTTTTGTTATTGGTGTCTCTCTCGTCCCCTGATGACCTTCAGATTGATGGGGAAACGTGTAGAGACCATTTTCTCATTTCATGGTTTTCTATATTTGTTTTTTGGGGATCTAAAAGGGAGGTCTTGGGAATATTAGTGCATAATTAATTTTTCCCTTTATCCCTTTTGTATATTAGAGATCTTTTTGATATTGTATTGCCCTCAGAATGGGATATATTGTATTTTATTTTTTGATATTTAAAAGGTTATATTTTAGTTGAGAAATACTTTTAGCAGTGATAGAGTCTAAAATCCCCCACAAAAGGAGCAAAGAGTAGGCTATGCCTGTGTTCATGGCCAACATATGGCATTTGGATTTCAGGGTTGCTTTTACCACGGCTACCACGTGTGCTATAATGAAAGTGACACCAAGAGTCCTGTACAGCTGTATCACACTCCCGATTACAAGGGTTTTCTACAGAGTTGTGGGTATGTAGTGCAGGTGATGTGTGAGCAGGAGTGGAATGACCTGGCCGAGAGATGCCCAAACCTTCAGGCATTTCTCCTTAGAATGCAGTTTCCAACCCTGCTAGACCTCTGATGCCCTCTATGGGGGGGAAGAGCTAACGGCATCAAACCATCACAGTTAACCTGAAGGGGAGAGTTTAAATTACTATCTTGTAGGGCAAATTAATATCCAGAATAGGATTCAGCAGAAGGTTTTACTTCAAAGAATCTGAAATACAAAGTGCAATGTTTCCGCTCAGTTTTAGACTCGAAATGTTGTACTTTGTATTCATTGGATGCAAAACTTAAACTGGTGCCTGTTTTGGATATTCACTGGACTATTTAGGTGAAGGCTGGGCAACCTTCCTGAGGGCGATCTGTTGCATTTGGTATATTTGGGACTTCAGTGCTGACCAATTCTACGTTATTCCTTGATATCCCAAAGGGCATCTGTGTATTTGTGACCATTATAGTTTAACCAAAAGTCCCTTTTGCATGGTTAGTGTTGGGTTGTATCCTTAGAGATTGGTGTCTTCTGGTGAAAAACTAAAAAAAAAAAAAAAAATCATGTCCCTTCTTTGCTACACTTGTATTTGTATATTTCATATGGACTGTTTTTTGAAAAAAAAAAGATTTTCTGTATTTGACAAGTCCATTCCTGCAATAATAAAAGTACCCCGTCTCTCAGATGGATAAGAGATTTAGAGACCGCTAGTGGATAGTACATAGAATTGCAGGGATTAGTGATACAACGTATCTGTTCACAATATTGAACTTTTGAACAAAGTTTGATCTATTTTTGTAATTTTTTTTACAAACGAAAAGTATTGATAAGATTCTAATTTAGATACATGTTTAGATCAACAAGAATGTGCAATCTGCCATCAGGTATCACAGTGGAAGGAAACTAAACATTCAGTTCTGTTGTGAAGCCTGACTTTCAATGGAAACCTGAGGAAGTTGTTTTTAATGTAAAAGTTAGTCTGTCCATGAAAGAAGAGAACCTGCGAAAGTTATTTTACAAGTGAAAAGGAACTTGCCGCCCTGAGCGCTGGAGCAGCTCGCTCCCTCTGCGATCTACACCTTCACCGATACCCAAAGGAGATCAGAATAGACACAACTGGCCGCTAACTCCGTATTGGTTTGGAAATGTCTGTTTGGAGAGCTGTGTCCTCTGGAAGTGCAATGCAAAGTGTGTATATGACACCACTGAGAATTTCACACCAGGGAGTGCTTGTGCACCTCTTCTCATTGCATGATGTGAAAATTAAAGTGTTGTCTCACTACAAGGATCACTGCTTTTTATGTTAAAGATCTTGCAAAAACAAGTCACTTTGCAATATGTGTATTAACCGTGTCGTACCTATTCCTAGATATCCCCTCTTGTATGGGCTGCATCAGCTCTGCTGGTCGCTATAGCTACAGACCTGGCTTCTACTGCAGCCTAGTGGAAGCCAGTAAACTTCCCCCTCAATTCAAAATGAGACCAAGAAACCAGGAGTGCGGTAAGAAGAATCAATGTAGTGAGACAACCCCTTTAAGAAACACCAATATTTTACATACATACTTGCTAAACAGGACACAAGAGCTAAAGACTGATTCTGGTTACACCCCTGAACCCCGTGTGGGGAAAATCCACTCAATTTTGTATCTAGTCAGATCTCACAGATGGCCCCCCGCAAAGCTCAATTTACACATTAATCAGCACAGCCAAGACCCATTGTAAATGCTCTTCTATAGGAAGTTCGCACAGCAGGAGGTGTGGACACCTCAAAAGACTCATGTCCATTAATTAGCCCCAAGACAAATGCTGCCTCAAACCCCCAAGCTTCAAAGCCAGTGCCCCCCACGTTCTGTTCCATTTTTGTGTTTCTATCAGAAACTGCATGACCAGAGTGGGAGGAGTTCATAGACCGTCCCAGGGGTGTGTGGGGGCGTGTGTAGGGGGCTGCCACGTGGGCTGTCCCCTCACAGATATAAGCAGAGGCCCGGTGGTGTCAGGTTGATCCATGGGGTGGGACTAAAGCTTCAGGTAGCATCACATGCAGAAGCCAGGCACAAAGCCCCCCATGTGCACCGAGCACCAAAGGTAATGGGACACATTTTACTGCCTTTGTCTGTAAACCATAGTTCTATTTGCACCTTTGATTCTTACCTGTATATTATCATTCTGTACATATTACCTGTCTAGTGTGCCCTCCAAGGATAATTAAATTTATAAACTTTCATCTGAGTTAGTCTGTCTTGAACATTGGCCTCACACGCCTAGTACTCGGTCTATAATATATAGCTACCCCAAGGTCACGGACCGGTCTTATAACTAGAAACTGGTGGCAGCCGTTCAGGATTCTGGATGAGGAAGTGTTCTCCTGTCCTCCCTGTGGACAGGGGTTAACAGTGGAACAGTATCTGGCTGACCTTGTGCACCCCTAGGGTGCAGTGCAACGTCACGATACACCCCAAGTCAGGCTGTCGACCCTCAAGTAGGACGGCAGGCAGGCTTTCCTGACAGATTGGTGGTAGAGCGGTGGGATCAAGACAATAGTGTGCGTGAGTGTGGGTCCTGTACTCACAGACACTATAGACTACCGGCAGTGGTTTTTGCTGCTGGGGTCTTAAGATTAACTCAGCACTAGACAAGTCAGAGTGCAAGTACTAGGTTTTGAGTGCATTCAAGGTTGAGTTTTTGTGTACGTGACCCAAATGTTGCAAAGGGTGGCTGGTTGTTGCAAGAGCAAAACTTTTGGGCCGGGGGAAACCGTCGTTTATGTTAGCCAGGAGGGTCGGCCCAGACCAGGCTTGGACTATGAAGGCCCAGGAGGGTCCGCTGGGCCCCCTCAAAAGGGGCCAGTACAGGTGGTCAATTTATGCAGTGGGCAGCCCCCCTTGGCTATTTCCTGGCGCTGGGGGTCCATGGCTCCCCTTTAAACTTTAGGCCCGGAAAACCTCAATGCCTACAAGGCCCCCCTAGGCTTCAGATTTTGACAAAACGGGGTAGAGGCGGGAAACTGGAAACGTCCGGGGGGGGGGGGGGGGGGGTGGGGAAGGTTTAGCACCAAATTTCAGGTGCCCTTTAGCTGAAAAAGGGGCCGTCCACCCCGGGCCGTCAAGGCCCCCTGAGACCCCGGTCCCAAAGTTAAAGGGGGGAGGACTTTCCCCCCCTGGGGATTTTAAAAGGGGGAGACCCGGCACCTTGCGGGGGAATTCAAAAAATTTGGGTGCCAGGGACCCTGTGCCTGAGGACCCGTGGGTCCCGGGTTTTTTAACTCCTGTCTCGAGGAAAATCTCTGGAGATCTTTCCCGGGGGCCCCGCCCCGCGATGCCACCCCGAACCCCCGAGGAAGTCAAGCATGCGTTGATCCCGGAGTACAACCTCACTCCCGAGAGGTTTCAGGAAGGCTCCGGGGTTTACAGCGGGTTTCCCACAGACAGCTGGGCCGGGCCCACTTTCGGGGGGGGCCCCCAGAGGGGCAGTCGACCACTGGGCCTGGGGGTTAAAAATTTACCCCCGTCCAAGCAGCTGAAAGAGCTCATCGCAACCGGGGCAGTTTTTGTGGAACTGCCCAGAGGACCTCCAAACAGCACCCTTTGTGACGGGGAAAAATGGAGGGGGCCCCCCGCCCAAACCCGGGGGATGAAAATGCCAACCCAAATTGGGACTGGGGGGCCAGGAAGCACACCCGTGGAGGGAGGTAAGACGCCCAACGGGCCCGTTGTCCCAAACCCCCAAGCCCCTGCTTTTCAATCGTGGGGGAAACCCCCACTCACCTTTGCCAAAAAAAGCCGGGGAAATTTCAAGGCCGATGTCCCCGGCCCGGAGCCCGTCCCGTCCTGGGTTTTTTAAGGCGCCCTTTATTTAATCCAGCCAGTCCCGTAGGGGCCCGGGCTGTTGCCATGGGATCTTGGACCCCTGGAGCGGAGATGACTGTGGTGCGGCCTGAGCTGGTGTCCCCAAAGGACATACCTGGAAAGACCCGCGCTGTCTCTGGAATTGGAGGCATTGTGCCGGCACTGCCAGTGGCCAGGGTGTATTTGGACTGGGGTATCTTCAAACATTCCAGCTAGTATTTTGTTAGGGACAGACTTGGGGCGGCTGGTAGCCTGTTTGGAGGCCCCTGAAGCCCCAAGATCTGCTCCCACCAATGTGATGCGTCATCCAACACCTTTGGACTCCGACACTGCGCGGGTGGTCTGGGACCAAGGACGGCTGTACCACGTGATGATCCGACCAGGTTCACCGGAGGTGTGGCCCAGGGACCGATGGTTGGTGGTACCCTATCCATTCAGGGCGGAGTTGTTGTGGGTTGTGCATGAGATTCCGATGGCCGAACACCTGGGGATCACCAAGACCAAGGAAAGGCTGGCCCAGCATTTCTACTGGCCAAAGATCGGGACTGATGTGGCTGCCTACTGCCATTCATGCGACACCTGTCAGAGGGTGGGGAAGGCGGGGCAGAGGCCCAAAGCTCCACTGGTACCTCTGCCTATCATAGACGAGC
This sequence comes from Phyllomedusa bahiana, assembly GCA_025379985.1. Classification (NCBI taxonomy): domain Eukaryota; kingdom Metazoa; phylum Chordata; class Amphibia; order Anura; family Hylidae; genus Phyllomedusa; species Phyllomedusa bahiana. The sequence continues at coordinate 17,417 of JAODAL010018535.1, forward strand.
CTTTCAGGAGGGTGGCTGTGGATTTAATTGGACCACTGTCCATTCCCAGCAGCTACGGAAAACGCTTCGTTCTGACGGTAGTCGACTATGCCACTCGGTACCCGGAAGTGGTAGCCTTGTCGTCCATTCGGGCCGACAAGGTGGCCACCACTTTACTGGAGATTCGAGTGGGCTTTCCCCAGGAAATGCTCACTGACTGGGGGACCCAGTTTATGTCACAGTTAATGGAGTCCTTGTGTAAGCTGATACAGGTACAACATCTGGTGGCCAGCCTGTACCACCCACAGACTAATGGTCTGTGTGAACAGTTTATTGGCACCATGAAGCAGATGCTTAAGATGTTGGTCGACACCCACGGGCACGACTGAGAGCGGTATCTCCCACACCTACTATTTGCTTACCGGGAAGTTCCACAGGCCTCAATGAGGTTCGCTCCCTTCGAGCTCCTGCATGGGCGATGTGTACGGTGGTGGCCCCTGGCTCTGGTGAAGGAGGCCTGGGAAGGAGACTTCGCAACCCCGGAGGTGTCGGTCATTGAGTATGTTATGCGCTTCCGTGACAAAATGCAGGCCTTGACGCAGCTGGTACACGAAAATATGCGACGGGCCCAGGCCGACCAGAAGCAGTAGTATGACCAGAACGCTTGTGAGATGACCTACCAGGTGGGCCAGAAAGTGTGGGTACTGGTCCCCGTACCACAGGATAAGCTTCAGGCAGCCTGGGAAGGCCCATATGTCGTGCACCAGCAACTCAACGCAGTCACGTACCTGGTCACCCTGGACCACGACCGGGGAAGGCGGAAGACCTTCAACGTGAACATGATGAAGGCACATCATGAGCGGGAGGCATGTGCCCTTCCCGTGTGCCACCTGCCCAGAGGCGAGACGGAGGCGCTCTTGGATATGCTCGCCCCTGTCAGGGCAGGTGGATCAATAGTGGATGTGGAGATTTGTGGACAGCTCCTGGAGGACCAACGGTCCCAGCTGTTGGCAACTCTACACCCCTTCTGGGCATTGTTCACTAACAGCCTGGAGGACCGAGTCGCCACCCAGGGGGGACCCCGGGGGATACCCCCCCATCTGGTGTTTAGCAACGATCTCCCCCCAAGGCAGCAGCCTGCACTGGTGAGGAATTGACGGATGCAAAAGCTGGGCATCCAAATCCGGGGTTTTTGCCTGTAGTCCTTCCCCAAGAAGGATCGACCATCCGGGTTTCTGCGTGGACTACGGGGGGCTCAACCTGTCACGGTCACTGATCGTCCCATCCACGCTTTGTGACCTGCTCGATAAATTGCGGGGCCAATACCTGACCATCATGGATCACCCGGGGGAAATTTTGGGCAGATTCCCCCTGATCGTGGGGCAAGGGAACCTCTGCCTTTTCACCCCCTTTTGGACTGTACAAGTCCACTGCATGCCGTTCGCAAAAAAAAAGCCCCTGCCACTTTTCACGGATGGTAAACAGCTGCTAAGGGATTTAAAGGGGTTAGGGCGGCTCGTATCTGGATTCACGCCGTTTCAGTCCCACCGGGAGATCACCCCAGCCCCTGACGCGGGTGCCGGGCGATTTTCCCACAGGCTTGACCATCAAGCAGGAAAAGGCCAGCTGGTGGGTACCCCCCATTTATGGGGGGGGGGCCCTAAAACCAGACCCAAAAAGGGATCCCAAAGCACCTGGCCCACCCCCGGGACCAAAAACGGGTGATTCCTTCTTGGGCACCGCTGAGTACTATAGGGGGTTTTGTTCCACACTAAAGTAGCCTGGCAAAGCCCCCGACAGCCCCTCCCCCGGGAAAAGGTTTGCCCTCCGCAGCTTTGGACAAACACGCAGAGGGCCCTTTTCCAAGCCCCAAGGCCGCCTTGCCCACCCCCATACAAACCCCGCCGACTTCACCCGGAATTTTATAGTACAACCCGACGCCATGACTTTGGCCTGGTGCAGGCTCAGCCGTGGACCCGGGGGCCCCGGAACTCCCGTTATTTACCACCGGAAGCTTCTGCCAGAAATTGTTATTCCCCCATGGAGAAAGAATCCCGGGTATATTGGGCCCTGCAGGGGCTGCAGCTCTACCTATACGGGCGTCATTTCATTTGGGAACGGACCACAACCCTCGAGCGGGTTACACATCTCGGAACCAATGGGAGGTTGCACCTGGAGCCGGCGTTCCAACGACAACTTCGCATCGGGGGGCCCAGACCACCAAGCCGAGGGTTGTCCAGACAGGGAGAGGGGGGGGGGGGCAGGTGGCGTGGGTGGAGCACCGAAAAAGAAGCCCCCTAGGCCCAAAAAAGGGGGGGGAGGTGGGGGAAAAACCACCAATTTTGATCATCAGATCTCAAATGGCCCCCCGCAAAGCTCATTTACACTTAATCAGCACAGCCAGACCCTTTGTAAACTCTTCTATAAGATTTTTGCACAGCAGGAGATGGGACACCCAAAAGAACCTTCTCCTTAATTACCCCCAAACACATGGGGGCCTCAAACCCCCAAGCTTCAAAGATTTAATTAACCCAACCCCAGCCCCAGTCTCCGATATTTCATATAATTCATAGGGGATCTGTTCATAACTGGTCCTGGCGAGTCATATCTTAAAAAATAGAACCCCCCACACACCCCACTCCGGGTTTTTTTGGTGCATGGGACCAAGAAACCAAAATGGGTTTTGGGATTCATAGAATAGGGGGGTCGATACCCAGGCTTGAGTCCAGCCCGTTCGAAAGGGGCTACCGGGCCGGGTTTTGTGCCCAATCCCGCCCCGTATGTTTCATTTTTGTTTCTATAAAACCAAACCCGAGTGGGGGGAGTTCATAGCCATCCCAGGGTGTGTGGGGGTGTGTAGGGGGGCTGCCCCCCAGATATAAGCAGGGGCCGGGGGTGCCAAGGGGTATCCATGGGGGGGTAGCTAAGGCATTTTTAGAAGCATTCACACCGAAACCCGGGGCCCCAAAATGCCCCCCATTGGCCGCCCCCCAAAGGTAAAGGGAAAACATTTTACCGTTTTTCGTAACCCATATTTTATTTGCACCTCTGAATCTTTCCTGTAAAATTTCATTCTGTACAATTTCCTGTCTAGTGTGCCTCCAAGCTAATTAAATCTATAAAATTTAATCGAGTTTGTCTGTCTTGATCCCACCTCACAGCCACACTCATCTATAATAAATAGCACCCCCAAGGCTAGTTTCGGGCCCTGTTTAAGTCGGGTCACGCCGGTCCATAATAAACTAAAACCCGGGGCAGCGTTCAGGATTCTGGTGAGGAAATGTTTTCTCTCCCCCCCGGTTCTCCCTGTCCTTTGGGACAGGGGGTTTCAGTGGAAAAGTACTGGATGACCTTTGCACCCCAGGGGCAGCGTAACATCACGATACCCCCAATCAGGCGTGACCCTTTATGGGGCCGCGGCAGGGTTTTTTCCCACACCTGGTCACAAGGAAAAAAAAGAAAAAAAAACCAACCAAAAAATCCGATTTTCCAAAAGCAAAGTTCCTCCCGGGTGAGACCTTTATGCCTCCACAGTTGTGGGTAATACATCACTAGAGAAACTTAGAGGGTTAAAAGGGTTCAACCAGGGGAAATTGGGGCCAGCCTGTTTTACGTTTTCACCTTTACATTACAGTAGTTCTATTACTGCTTGTGTATTTCTACACACACACGAACCAGGGGGGAAAGGTAAGTTATCACTGTGCATAATGGGGGTGGTGGGGAAGGAAGGGCTTTCTTTAATTTACGGGTCAACTTCATGTAACTTTTGAATAGTCTGTTTAAATTCCTATTCTCCTGACAGCTGCCATGATAGAGCGCAGGTTGTTCCCTCCACCAGGGGGCCTTTTTTTGCAACGTTTTTGCCAATTTTAAACATGCTCACTAAACCCCCCCATATTGATTTGGGAGCACACAAGTAGGTGGTGCCAGGTGTCATTGCACCTCAGGAAGAACTTATATGGTAAGAAATACATAGTCCATTCTATCTTTGTTGTGTTACAATAAATTGTCCAATTTTATATTATTCAGTCTAGCGCCATGTTTCCCCCTTTTTACTCCCACTTTAAAGTGGTGAAAGAACCTGCTTATATAGAATGAAGAACATGGAGTGTGACCACAGCAGGTGGATTCACAGCCACACCTGGCCCCCCAAGGTCCACACCTCTTTAACAATAGAGCTATAATTGTCATATAAACAGACAATCCCCACAACCCTCTATTGCCCCCCCCAGATAGAGTACACAGGGGAATACAATAAAACCCTATTGTACACGCCAAACCCATCACGAAGATCAGTTCCCTTCTTCAGAGATACCATTGTCCGCCATCACCTGACTTATGTTGTTGCCTTTACTTTCTGACTGCTGAATTACTGACACTTAAATAGTGCAGCAAATACCACAGGATTAAACAGTGAGAAGTTGCTCGGCTTCATTTATAAAGCCTGTCTAGCAGTAGGACTGTCCTTGCTGCCCATAGTAACCAGTCACAGCCTGGAGAAGAGCGTGTCTGCACTGGAGATGGAGTAATGCAGTTTGGGTCTTGAGCTGTTGCTGTATGGCCGGGCTGGAAGCAGCGCTGCACCGGGAGGCGGCTTCAGAGTCTACCAGTGAGTCCCGGTGATGGCAGAGAAACAGAGAGGAAGAGCAGGAGACGGGGCAGTAGCTACAACAAGTCACTGCAGCCTGAGTCACCCCCAAGGGTAAAGATTCCCACCAGGGAGTGTGTGGCCAGATCAGATTACCCTGAAAGCGGCCGGTCAGCAGCCCAGAAGCAGCAGAGCCGGACACTGTATCCTGAAAAATGGAGCCAGGAATGAGCTGCTACTGAGGAGATCCCCTCCCTGGCCCAGGAAAAGGAGCCAGAAGCCGCCCGGATAGCAGAGTCGGCAAAGGCTACTACAGCCACAGCCCCTCCACCTTCCATCAGAGAGAAGAGGGGTGACCCCGACTACATGGCTGGAGAGGACTGGCAGAGCTTCTGGGAGAGCGCACCTCCGGGGTGGTTCTGGACTCCAATTACCAGGGGGATTGTGGCACCATAATAGAGGACAGAACCGGGGACAGGGTCTTTGTGAGCTTCTGAGCAGTCATGTGCTGGGTCCAGCCACACTGGATTTACAGCTTTTCCAAGGGAAATAAAGTAAACTTTTACAAAATGCCTGGTCCTAAAGGCTTCTGGGTGACCCGGGTGCTTAATGTGGTTCCCACAGCGGCCGAGCTCGATGCAGGACCCTGGAAGTAGTCTGAGCCGCTACCATCCTGCTTATTGACCCAAGGTCAAGCGCCGCAGTGGGAAGGAGCCCCCTATGCAGAGTCTTTCACTTGGGCCCAGATGGGCCCCTACCCCTGTGTTTACAAGCGCCGGACTCTATGGACACTTCCCCTCTCCCAATATCCTGTCACTTGTATATATGTATAGGGAGTGTTTTATATGTGCCTCTGTGTAAATAAATGGATATTGTGTATAGAGATGTGTTTGTAGAAGCTGGGGACAGAATGAAGTGACATGACCTGTATTCTGCCAAATTCATTTAATTAGGATTTAAAAAAAAAAAAAAAAAAAAACACAAAGTGAAACAAAGGGGTGGGAAATTAAATTGCATGTTTGTGTTTTGTGGCTTCAAAGGCTTTCGCTGCAGGACAAATGTTATATAGGATTCCAGCAACACCAGATTTGTTACTCATTTTTAAAAATGAACTTTTCATTTATAAGTGCCCTTCCAGCCACAAATAAAGTCATTGGTTGCAGAGAATTGGAGTGCAGGGCACATTTTAAAAAGGTTTTATTTTTATTTTTTTTTTAATAAGTACTAAAAATGTCAAGTCTACAAATCTCTTATCACTGGAATCCTTCTGTCCTGTAGATATAGAAACAGCAGTGAACTCCATAAAACAATCCCTGCATAAATGGCATAAGTTAATTTTTATATTCAAACCTTCTAAAGATTATATTCGGGTTTTCCAGTACATTATGTAAATGGGAAAATGTCTGGCTCCTGTAAGGTGGGGAGGAAAAGTGACAAGCTGGGGTGAAGGGCTAAACATATCACACACCCCTCAGCAGTGTGAGCCTGAATGATGCAGAGCACCCAGCATGTTCAGGGAACTCTAGATGGGGAAAATTAGGATTAAAATGCAGATTTACTGATCTACAGGCCATTTCCAGTGCTCCCTGTTTGATAGGTGGGGAACAAAATCTATAGACTCTGGAAGGAAGGGAGGTATAGAACAATAAAATGGGAGACTGAAGGTACATGGCCTATACTATCCCTCTTATACAACTAATAGACTGACCCTCCAAGCGGAGCACTCGCCCCAAAAAGGGCGACCCCACCACACTCTCCCTCCGGTCACCTATTCTATCCCTATTCCTCCATTTATATAGAGTGGCGCCTGGAAATAATATCCACCCTTCCTGTTCCCTTCTCATTAGCCTTACTAGTTTATCATTTCAATAAGATTTTTATTTGACGTCCAAGTATTTCATACCACAGATGTTACTGGAACAGGTCCCCATTTGGTCAATTGGATTACATTTTTCTCCAAAACAAAACCCTTATTTAGGTGTATAGATTGTTTAGTATATCTGTTTAATCACACTGGTGTACATTGGAGGCAGTGGCCTGATAGCACCAAATGACATAAGTCCCTGGAGGAGCTTGGCTGTAACTGACCGTAATGGCAGAGATGTGGATTCTGGACATTTACCCTCTTTAGATGCTGCGGCTCCGAAATAGCTCGAGTGAAGGAGGGACTCCCTGTCACCTATCCAGGACTCCACAAACCATCACTGAATTCTGTAAGTTGTCAGCCAGGCCCAATACACTGCTGTCAGTTTCACCAAGTAAACCAAAGAATTCTACACTTCACAAGTTGGAGGATATTTGGAGTTTGGTTGAAATTTCAGGACAATTACTTCTTTTTAAATTCACTAAGTGACCTTCTCTTCCCTTTAGAAGCTCATCTCCAACAGGTGTCATCTGTGACTTGCCTAAGGGTGCTACATTGTAGCTACTTCCAGCTTTCTACATTAACAGGGACTAGAGTGCACACTATGGAGAACTTTGAGGAGGTTAACCCTGCCGGTCACATGATCTGCAGTTCAAATAAATCTTAAACTGCCCCTTTTGAGCGCACTGAAAGCCTAAGCAGGACAAAAGTAGGCATGAAAGGTCTTCATGGTTAAATCCTGTTTATTTGGAAATTGGGGATGGGGGGGGGAGGGGGGGGAATGAGGAAGGGTGAAGCATGTTTTGTGGCTTGATTTTAAAGTGTTTTAGAGTCCGGTTGAGTAGGAGGTCTGACCAAACCCAAAGTGCAAAATTAAACCACAGCCTCTGAACATTAAAGGGGAGGTTCTACCACAGATTGATAAGATAGGGTCACACCTGTCTGCGAAACAAACTTCCAAAAATGTTAGAACAGAATGGAGTCATGACCTACTTCCCATTCTGACCAGAGGGAGTTCCCAGTACAGGGGGGAGCGCTGTGTTTTCCAGTATCAGAAACTTTCTACTCCATTAAGAAATACACATTTTCAATCAATTCTCTTTCACTTCATTTTTCAGATTATCATACAACCGTTCCTTTTTATATGTTCATCAACAGAACAAAACCCATCAACCTGTTCAGGCCATAGGTCATATACAGACTCTTTACTTATGCATCATTCTATTGTGGTATACATCAGTAGACAAGCTTAGACTGCTCTGGTGGCGATCCTATAGTGTATAACACCTGCACAGAAATATATTGTTTTAAGATATAAATATGTCAACCTGTAATAATGAAGACTCTACAGAAGTAGATTTAAAAAAAAATAAATAAATAAAAAAAAATATATAAGGTTAGGATAAAGGCCAAAAAACAAACCCACACAACTTGCAAGACAGAGACCTCAATGTAGGATGTTCCATTAAAGATGACCGATACACCCATTGCAAGTTGGATAAATCTAGCCACCTTACCCACTACGATGCCTGTGTCCACTGCACCGCTGAGCTCTACCACCCATAGAGGCCTGGATCCTGAGCAAGTTTTGGCAACATTAAAGAAAATTTTGACTTCAGAAGAATCAAGAAGAACTATCTTAGATTTAATCTTCTCCATTGCATGAAAACCCCTTCTCCCATGTGGTCACCCTTCCCTGCTGAATATTTACAGTACATAGCAATATGTTAATATTCCCCCTTCATCTCAATATTATACTATTACCCTATAGTTGAGCCCTCTGACAATCTGTTAGTGGAATGTACCCATCACATTACAGATCCTACCATCTGAGAACTAAGATGGGAACCTGTGAGGTTCAACTATAAAAGCTTTAAGACTTGACCCCCTGCCAGACCTGTGGTTTAGAAACCCCAAACTGGAGACTCCTCCAATAAATTCTTATTTTTCACCCAACAGAAATAGTAAAGTGGCAGAAGAGGAAGCACGAGAAGTCTAAGAGGTAACAGGCAATGAACCTCTGGAATACGAGCAGAATCTACCAGTAACAGTCGTTATCTTCAACATCCCGAAGTCAACTCGGGATCAGAGGAGGGCAATTTTCCCCATGGGGCCACATGAGAAATTGGAATGGCTTTAGAGGGTCAGAATAATATTTAACTCCGATCAACCCAATATCTATATACCCCCGAGTCAATTGCTAAGCTTTCATGGACTTAAGGCCTTCGCAACCGGTTAGTGACTTCACAGCGCAGTTGTCACATCAAGGGGGGAGGGGGAAGTTCAGTGAGCTCTGACTGGAACCAGCCCACTGTCCCTGCCTACTTGACGTGCTGCCCTAGGTGGCAGCTGGCAACTGGGCGACAGTCCCTGCACTGCTTAAGTGCTGGGGCCCATCAGGAAGTAGACTAGTCAGACAGTCCGGGTCAAAATCAAATAGGAACCAGAGGGATAAACATAAACAAGCCGAGGTCAAACACGAACAGGAGTGAGGTACAAAATCAGAAGACAAGCCGGGGTCAGAAGAACAGGCTGAGGTCAGGTATACGGATAAGCAAAACACAATATAAAGAACAAGTAACAAAAGGTAGGCAGGAATATCACAGGTGCCACACTCAGCCTTTAGGGAGTTTAAATGTGAATCCCGGATACCGCCCCTGTAGCTGATTGGAGCAGCCTCTGGGTCCTTCCATTGGCTGGTGTGACACACCCCCTGTCTGGAGTGGCTGGACCTCTGTCACTCAGAGCTGCCAGCAGACTGTGGATCAGGGTGGGGTCACTGATCAGCTGCTGCAGCCTGTTGATCCCTGCAAGCTGAGCAGTACCCCCCTTTTAGGAGGGGCCACCAGACCCTTCCCTGGTCTGGGTGAGACTCATGGAATTCCCTCACCAGGTGATCAGCATGGATAGATTTCGCCGGAACCCATGATCTCTCCTCAGGACCATACGCCATCCAATGGACCAGGTACTGCAGTGACCTTTGGACCTTATGCAAATCTAAAATACGGGTGACTTCATATTCTAACTCCCCCTCTATGCAAACTGGAGAAGGTCTAGGGGGTGGAGTCAGGCTGAATATACCTCTTACGAAGTGCACGACGGGACAAGTTATGTATACAGAGAGACTAGGGTAATTTCAGCAGATAAGCCAACAGGTTAACCACCTCCTGAACCACATATGGACATTCAGGTAGAGGTGGAGGGCATAGTTCACGAGGAGGACGAGTTCTGGGAACCTTAGCCTGAGTGCAAACTTCACAAGATGCCGCATAGACCTCAACACTGTCACAGCCACTTCCAGATAGAGCATCAGCCTGCACATCAGTATTGCCCAGCATGCTTAGGAGACATCTGTCAACACACCATTGTCCCCACCTGACAATTTCCCTGAATACCAGGCCAACACTGGGTTATGATTCTGAAGCCAGAGCAGCCCCAAAACCACATCAGTGGGCAGCCCCTCCATGATGAATAGAATACACTTTTCAATATGTATGGATCCGACCACCATCTCCAGCTCAGGAGTACAATGTTGGATTGTGTCGCGAGCTAGTGGAGTGGAGTCAATAGCCACAACCCCTAGAGAATCGGACAGCGGTCTCCAAGGTAGGCCCAGGTGTTTGACAAAAGACTCAAAATTAGAAGCTGATCCAGAATCCACAACCGCACTGCCAGAACCAGACAGCGACAAGTATGAAACCTTAACTGGTAGCAGCAACTTTTTAGATACAATAGGAAATACCTGCTCGCCTAGGTGATCTTGCTGACCACCTAGGCGTTGGAGTTTTTCTGACCTGGTCTTCTGTTTGGAGCACTCCTGAATGCCGTGTCCATCTTAGCCACAGTGGAAGCACAACCCTAGATGTGACGAGTAGTCCTACCGTCACTAGCTGCAGTGACAGAAAAAGCCCCTACTTGCATGGGCTCCTCTGGGTTTAAATCAGAAACAACGGGTTTAGGGGTGACCAGACAGAACACACCAGCACCGAAATTCGGAGCAAAACTCCCAGTCTTTTTACCCTGCCTCAAAGTGGTCAGCTGAGCCTTGGCCACAGCTTCCCTATCTGGATCATTAAAACATACCCATAAGGCGGCAAAGAACCTGTCCACAGAAGACAGTTCAGGCTGTAATGAGAATGCCCACTCCTGGGAGTGGGGGGAGGGGAACCCTGAAGTAGGGACATAACTATTCCCATCCTTTGTTCCTCATTCTGAGGTAAGTGGGCGGAGCCTAAAATACAGGCGACATCCCTCTCTAAATGCCACAAAGGTCTTCCTGTTACCTGCGAACCTGTCAGGCAACTGGATAGGAGGCTCCACAGGAGGGGAAAGTAGTGCAGGGACCCTCTGACTTGGGGTAGCCTCCTGTTCTACCCCGAGCACCAGATCCTGGAGTAGCTGGGTTAGCCCCTGCATCTGCTCTACCAGAGCTATCATGGGGTCCATAGTGAGGGTAGAGCAGTGATGGTTTCGGCCTGTGATAATGTCACGTCAAGGGAGGTACAGTGAGCCCTGACCGGAACCCGGCCCACTGTCTCTGCCTATTTGACGTGCTGCCCTAGGCAGCAGATGCCAACTGGGCGACAGTCCCTGCTCTGCTAAAGTGCTGGGGCCGTCAGGATGAAGAAAGGTCAGACAGTCTGGGTCAATACCAAATCGGGAACACCAAGCCACAAATAGGAACCAGAGGGATAAACGTAAACAAGCCGAGGTCAAAACATGAACAGGAGTGAGGTACAAAATCAGGAGACAAGCTGGGGTCAGGAGAACAGGCGAGGTCAGGTATACGGATAAGCAAAACACAATATAAAGAACAAGCAACACAAGTTAGCCAGGAATATTGCAGGTGCTGCACTCAACCTGCAGGGAGTTTAAATGGGATTCCTGGATACTGCCCCTGTAGCTGATTGGAGTGGGCTCCGGGTCCTCCCATTGGCTAGTGCACTCGCCCCCTGTCCGGAGTGGCTGGACCTCTGTCACTCACAGAGCTGTCAGCAGCAAGTGGATCAGGGTGGGATCGCAAATCAGCTGCTGCAGCCTGTTGATCCCTGCAGCCTGAGCGTGGCCCAGCCCTGACAGCAGTAAGTTATATGTCCAGTGTGGGTAGTAGGGTCTCCCAGTAATTTATATGTCCCCCAGTAAGTAGGTATATAGGTTATACGTCCCCCATTGGTTATATAGGTAGGTTAGAGGACACACATACAGTAAGTCCCCAGCATTGCTGCCATCGGTGATCGCCATGGACCCAAGCAGATAGCTTAGCAGCCTGTATCGACTCAGGACCACGGAGTTGCATGTAATGTCGGGAAATCTCACGTGGGCCAGATGTGGCCCACAGGCTGTACAAGGCCTACTCTAGATCAATATGAGGTACTAGTCCTAAATAAAGGACTGCCCTGTCCATCCCACAATGCTGACTCATTCAAGCCCTTATGGTCTTCTAATAAAACAGTCTAAGGAGACTTTTTAGCATATGTGGGGCGGAGGGGATCTTTTCAGAAACAAATAGAACAAAGTTTTAAAAAAAAAAAAAAAAAAGTTTCACTCCCTTAGTCACATTAGGTCACATGAACCAGGAATTGCCACTTTCCCAACTGCACAAGAAACATTGCTGAGGAAGGGGTCTGTTGACTTCAAAAACCACCGAGTGCAAGTTTGGACTGGGGCATAGGGGAATGGGGGAACCCCCGGTGGGCCCCTGAGCATGGTAGACCTGAAGTTTAACTGAATATCCAGTGGGCCCAGAAACCACTCAACTCCACCTGTGGGCCCTGCACATGCAGTCAGACTCTGGGGTCCTGGTCACCATCACTGCAGGTGATCAAGCCATCTAGAACAGCAATAAGATTTAGATAGTTACGGCCACGTGTATGAAACGGTTTTGGTCTAAAACTCACTTTTCTCCCATAGGTTTCTATAGGCAAACAAGGGAGTTTTAAACCAAAACAGTTGCATACGTGTGGCCCTTAGTCATTGGAGTTTTATGCCCACTTAAACTTATCACAAAACCCACCCAGATTTCATATCTGTAAATACAAGACCATTTATGTATCACTGGTCTTCCTGTGTGGACAGTGTTAATGTGAAACAGTATCTGGCTGACCTTACTTAAGGGGTGCACAATATCAAATACAAGTCAGGTTGCCGACCCTTGAATGGGGACAGTTCCCTGACACATTGGTGGCAGCATGGTAGGATTGAGAAGAACCCCCCGAAGCCCTAAGCGAAAGGGGACCATGACTTTAGGAGAGGGGAACCTAGAGCTCCTGTAAAGTCTGGGAATTTTGGGCTGTATAGCTGTAGGTATTTAAGCTGATGGTTTCAGTGTTTGCATAGTATATTTATTGTAAGTAGCTTTGAGCAGAGGGGATAGGTTTTGAGAGGGCAGCTTATAGTCCCTGCATTGCGCTTTAGCTCCTGTCTGTGTAGTTGATAGGTATGAGCAGGAGGGTTGTGTTATGAGAGGGAGGAGTGGCTGGATGAGAAGAGTTTACTGTGAGGTGGGTGGGGTTTAGCTATAGATCTAACTTCTGGTCTTCACTTCCTGCTTCCTCTTTTCTCTCACCAAGAAGCAAAGAAAGATGTCCCTGCCACCCGCCCCTATTTTAATGAATGCTCTGAAGCTTGTGTTTAGCCATGATCTGTACAATGGCAAATGTATTAGTGTATTGTTTCATATTGACTTTATTGTATACCTGGTTTCAGACACCGTTATTATGATGAGTTACTTGTGTTGGCATTATCTGTTAAGCCCAAGGGAAGGGCGATCCTCCCCTAGAGGTTTCCTCCACAGAGGGGTTATCCTCTCCTGAGTGCTGTAGGATGACTCCTAGTGAGTCTGGGATTTGCTACTTGGTCAAAAAAAAAAGGAAAAGAGAAAATAGAAAATATGAATCTTGGTATTATGCAGTGCAGGAGTCAGGTGGAAGTTGCAGGTCGAGTTATGGTGGACTAATTTTAACTAATAGAGGATCTTAAACCTCATGGTGTGAAGAGGCTGAGCTTTGGAAGTGGCCAGCCTTAAGGATGGTATAATGGTAATGGCATCTAGGGGCGGGCATGGTGGTTAATCAGGAGTGAGGATCTTCAGTAGGGTCATTGGTGCCCCTAAAGTGTACTGGCTCTGCTAGAATGGCAAGCCAGAGCGTGCCACCCCTTTATTGCTGACTCGCCGGGTGCTGCATGTCAGACAGCTGGGAATATCACACAATTGCCTAGCACTCCACCTGACTCCTTCCATATTTGTTTTATTTATGTGGTTTGAATAAAGCTGTGGCCATTTGACACCAAAAAGTGAGTGTGTTTGTGCATTTATTCTTGTGTTTGAATGGGGTATTAGAGCGGGGGTTCATCCCATATCCAAAAGTCATGAAGTGTATGGCCGGGACTCCCAGACACCAAGGACTGCCTGCAGGGTCTTGATATCAGCTCAGCTCTAGACAGTCCGAGAGCAGATACAAGGTGTTGGTACATTTAGGTTGTAGTTGTGTCAGTAACCAAGGGTTGCAAGGACGGCCCCGTCACTGCAAAAATAAAGCAGCCAAGGCCATGGACCCTGAAAAGATGGATGGTGAAAGTAGCCAAAAGGGGAGGAGAAGCTCAGGCTCTGGCTGTGGACCATGAGTTCTGCAGTGAGCAGCTCAATGTCAGCTGTCCTCCTGCAAGCTGCCCTGGATAAGCTCAAGGCTGGGGACCACACCAATTATGAGACCCTCCTAGAGGCTGCAGGGCATCATGAGCAAATCAAGGCTGCAGAATGTTCCAGATAGGAGATTTGTGACTGGCCAGGATGGGCTGCACAGATCATGACACCCAGGTCCCAAAGCTACAGAGGACTCCCCCATGCTAGATAAAGGCAGGGACCTGGACAACTTCTTGATAACATTTGAGAAAATTTGCTACCATCTACCTGAGGACCAGTGGGTCCAGTTCCCACAACCTTGTCCGAGGGGTAAAACTCTGGAAACCTTTGGGGGGGGTCTGCCCAGCAAGGCCACCCTCACCTATGAGGAAGTCAAGCAGACTCGGGTTCGGCAGTACAGCCTAACTCCTGAGACGCACCATAAGAAGCTCCAGAGTTTGCAGTGGGGTCTGACCAACAGCTGGGCTGACCACATGAGGGCCATCTTTAGAGCAGTCGAACTCCAGCTCTTTGTGACAAGAAACCAAAGTGGACTTTCCACCACAACGAACCCCAAAATGCCAGCCAGCAATCAGACTCAAGGCCAGCAAGCCTGCCAGCTAGAGGAAGAGATGCACTGTGCCTCTTGTCCCTACCCTTAAGCTGAGGGGCTCCCATCCCATGCTTCCCCCTCCATGGGAGAAGCCCAGCTGTCACCTTTGCCTACAGCCAGGACACTTCAAGGCCATGTGTTCCCAGTGCCAGAAGAGACCACCTCAGTCCCATTTCCAGAAGGCACCCAATGTTGTGTTGGTGGGGGAAGGTCCCGTGACAACTATCAGCCCACCACTGTAGGATGGGCTGTGGCCATGGGACTCCTGGACACTGGTGCTGAGATGACTGATGTGGGCCAAGCAGGTGTCCCCACAGGACAGGATACCCATAAAGACTTGTGCTGTCTCTGGAATTTGAAGTGTTGTGCCAGCACTAGCAGTTGCTAAGTTTTATTTGCACTGGGGTGCAGGGCTGTCTCTTCCCATTGGGCAGAGTAGACAGTTGCCCAGGGGCCCCACAGGGTCAGGGGGCCCACCCAGGCAGCTGTCTACCCTGACCAGTGGAGTAACAGCACCTGCAGCAGGTCCAGCAGACCGACCTGCTGCCCGGACCTGCTACAGGGGCTGTTACTCCAGTGGGCAGGGTAGGCGGCTGCTTCTTTAAGCAGTGCAGGAGGAGATGTCATCCGCTCCTGCGCTGCTGTATTGCCTAGGCCAGCAGCCCATTACCACTGCATGATGTCCTTCTAGGTCACCCTTTTCAGCAACTAACATCATGGGGCAGTTTAAAATGTAAACACCAGTGCCTTCCCTCAGAGCAGTGCTCAGCCAGGTTCACACAACAGGGCAGGAACATCTGGTTATGTACCCAAGCCAAAAGCTTCTGCCAAGGGAGATATCTACTACACGATGGAGAAGGAATGTCTGGCACTAGTGTGGGCCCGGCAGCCATACTTGTATGGGCACCATCTCGTCATGGAGACAGACCAAACTCCTGAGCCGGTTGCACACCATCTCCAGAACCAATGGAAGAGGTTGTTGCACTGGAGCCTGGGTCTCCAACAGTACCACAGCAATGCTGAGGAGTTGTCCTAATAGGGTGAGGGGGAACATGAGGTGGTAACAGAGGTGCTGCCCTCTAAAGGAAGGGGGAAGGTTGGACAGAATTCACACCCTCAGTTCATTTTTTTTTTTTTTTTTTTACTCAAGTTCACCCTTAAAGTTACATGAACCAGGATTTAGGACTTTTCCCCCACTGCACAAAGGTTGCTGAGGAAGTGGCCCATTAGCTTCAGAGACCACTGTGTTCAGTTTCACACCTCAGCTAGGCTCATGTCCTTGTCACCGCTGCAAGGGGTCAGGCCATCCAGCATGAAACAAGATTCTGTAGACACTCACTAGGTTTATGGCCACTTAAGTCATAACTCTACATCACAAGCGCACCCTGATATGTGTAACTATGAAGACATTTACACATTGCTGTCACTCATTTGTAGGACCAATGGGAAACTGGTACCAGAGCAGCAATTGCTTGGGTCCATCCAGTCCCAATGGTACCAGGGACACCACTCTGCCTTTCTAGGCTGAGATCTGGTCCATTCTGTGCTAGAAGCTTCTAATGGCTTGGCCCTGGAGGGAGGAGAATGTCAGACCATCCCAGGGGATGTTCCAGTATAGTTAGAAGTGAGGTTCTACATTAGCCCAGTGTTGAATATTTGGAGGGGGTATATGCTGCAGGTCTATCAATGGCATCCAGACAGGACCAGTGAGCTGCACTCACCCCCACGTGTGCCCTGCACCAAGCAAACCTTGGGCAACACATCTTGCTACTTCATTTGCTTGTATACCTACTCTTGTATTTGCACCTCTGACCAGTATATGTAAGGCTGTATCCTCTGTATTGTTTGTCTAGTACACCCTTAAGGCAATTAAATATTTTGTTTGATCCCAAGTTGTTCTGGTCTCAATCCACATGTTGTTTTAGGGTCAAACATTACACAAGCCGGTTTCTAGCCTGATACAATCCTGTACTGGATCAGACCTGTAGCCAATAAGGGACTTGCGGCAGTTTACCAAGCGGTCAGTTCTGTGTCACTGGTGTGGGTAACATCTCTCAGCTGTTCAGGGTTGTGGGGTATCCTGGGTCGCTCTGTGCAGATCTTTACTACAAAACAATATCAGGCTGACCTTACCCATAGGGGGTGCACAATGTTACAAATATATCCCAAAGTCAGGCAGATAACCCTCGAATGGTGACAGTTCTCTGACCATGGTAAAATAGAGAGGGAGGATAAGATTGAGCCAACAAAACCCAAGCACTACCTTGTATCTGATGAATTCCCTTTCCACAAAAATAGTGGAAGAAAAAAAAAAAAAAAAAGGTAGATGTGAAAGTGCTAAAAAATAGTTATAATTTAGTAATTAGAGCAGCTGCAGAAGGAGGTACAGTAGTCATAGATTCGGACTACTCTGAACAGAAAGATAAATATTTTAATCAGACAGTGCACAATGTGATCTTACTTGAGCCCTTCCCTTAGATGCATCTGAGACCAGAGCCTTTGGCAGAAAAAAAAAAAAAAAAAAGTGAACAGCCAAGTTGACCGGTGTCACCCCGACATACACCAATATCTGAGTCCATTCATGAAAGATCAATGTAATGCTTTATAAATTATTTGACAAGCTATATTTCATTTGGAGGCGTGGGTCACCACAAGAAGCTGACGGCTTTCCTGCAACCCTGAAAAATTAGTGGGGTATTTCTACTTTAAGAATAGATAGTAAATAAACTGACCTCCTTGACTTAATGCTGACATAATATGCCAATACAACCTTTTTTTTAAAAAGCTGGGCTGTAATTGCTACCATGACTTCTGCACGAAAAACTATAAAAAAGGTGGAAGAATGTCTTCAGGGCAAGTGCATATAAAAACTAAAAAAAAAAAAAAAAAAAAAAAAAGTTGTAGGAATGACCAAGAATTTTTATTTAAACCCGGGGGGAAAGAATTGTTTGATAAATTTAGAGAAAAATTACCCCGGGGAAATCAGAAGAAGCCAACACAAAAACTGTACCTTTCCCTTATGACCTTTAAAAAGAGGAAGGGACCGGGCTACTCAACCAGAACACCCAAAAAAAAACTAAATTAATTGCCATAGTTTTATCATTGCTCCAAAACACCAGCTTTGCTTCCTAACCTCCCATAATTTTTCACGGGGGTTAAAAAAAGGGTTGTGCGCAAAAATTTTAAAAATGCATCCCCCAAGAAGTGATTTGCCATGGAGTTTTTGGTGGCCAAAGCTTTCTACCGGGGAGCCCAAACATGTGGAAAAAAAATTTGGGGTTGTCCATGCCCCTGCCATTTTTCCTTAGTACCAAATCTTTCCAATACATAAAAATTGGGGGAAGTGCTTTAAAAATAAAAATTAAAGTCAGTGAGTTTGATCTCCCTAGAACTCCAGGGGTCTCAGTTATGGGTTTGCACAACTAAATTCTAGAAGACAAATTACCCCAATAGCTCACATACCAATATAATCCCAAAAATCGCCCCCTTGTAACGAAATTTTGGGCTTTTTCCCTAACTTTGAAGTGTATCCCCTTTTTCAGTGTAAATGGGGTTTTTGGTTTTAGTTAATGGGAAAAATTAGGTTTTTTTTGGTTTTTAAAACCTGTTTTTTTTTTTCTAAAGGGGGTGACACTTATAAAACCCTTTTAGGGGTAAAACCCGGCTTTGAATGAACCAAAATGTTTTAAAAACCTTTCTCCTTCTGGAAATATTGCCCCGCCCTTTGTGGGGGTTGCTGCCCAAAAAGTATCATTGCTGAAAGGAAAAGATGGAGGTCCCCCCCCCTTTTTGTTTTCCAGAAACATTCTTTGCCGCCTTTCCGCAAGCAAAAAAAACCCGGAGGAAGTGGAGAAACTGAGAACCCCAAGTCTGTTTACTCCGGGGGGAAAATCTAATCAGGTTTTATGAGCCTTTAAAAAAAACACTTTCCTTTCCCCCAACCCCTACTTTAAACTGTTTCCCAGCAAAATTTCATGGAAGAGGGGAAAAAGGAGGGCCCTTTTTGCCCCCTGGCCTGGGGCCCACCCGGGGTTTCCTGATCCCCCTTTTTTCCTGCTTTTGCAGGGGAAATTTTAATTAAAAACCCCATGACAATGGACAATGGCTAAAGGGGACTTCCAAAAAAAGGGGAACTATGGAATCCAAAAGGGGAAAAGATGGAAGATCAAGGGGGGACATTTTCTGAAAACGGTCCTGGGGAAAAGACTTTTTTTGGGCCCATAGAAAACCAAATCAGCAATCCCTTTATTTAAATTTTTTAGGGGCTCGGGAAAAAAATTTAAAAGCAGGCTCTTTTTATTGCTATGGGCAACAAAAAAAGTCTTAGACATGCCCCCCCCCCCCCCCCTTTCCCCCAAGTTTTTTAGTTTCCCACCTGCTATTTTTAAAACCCCGGGGAACATTACACAAACCCGCGGAGAAGGGGGGAAATACCGGGGACCTGCCTGGAAGAGGAGCTTTTACAACTACCTCCCGGGGGAAAAGAGGTGGCTCCCGGGGGTTTTGATGTGAATGAGGTTTTGGTGGGGGCATCACCCCCCGGCTTGTGACAGGAGGGAATCTTTCCAAGAGCCCCCCCCCCAAAACATAATATTGAGGAGGTACCCCCCCTGAGATTTGGGGGGGAATTGGAAACCATCAGAAATGTAACTTTAAAGGGAAACCCAAATTTCCTTAACAAAAAAGGTTTGGCCCGGGGGAGGGGGGGGGGGGGGGTTTGCAACCCCCACATTAAGGGGGTTTTTTTTCAATTTTCCCCTGCCCCTTTGAGGTGCATGGGCCCAAATCAGCCCTTAAAAAATTTAAACCCATTAAACAGGGGGGCGCCATTCCTGGAAAAAAAAAAAAAAAAAAAAAAGCAGCCATTTTTTTCTCTAACCCCAGACACCCTCTTTAAAACGGGAAAAAAAAACCCTCCAAAAATTTATCCCTTATTTTTAAAATTTAGGGTTTTTTCATCCATTTTTTTGGGAAACTAAAACCCTCCTAATCTTGTATCATCCCTGTTTGTGCCGGTGGAGAGATCATTTTTTAAATTTTACCCAAAAGTCAAAAAAAAGGAAATTTTGATGCATTTCCATTCACATTGGGGTTTAGCGTTTGTTACAGTGTAAACCATCTAGACAAACACCTTTCCATTCCTGGGGACCCGACAGCGGGCCCAACCCCACATGAAACATTGTACAGAAAATACATTTGGGGTGGAACTGATGGGTTTTAAACTCCTGAGGGAAAAGCAAGGTTTTAATTTTTACCAAAAAAAAAAAGGAAAAAATTAGCTATACGACCGGGGGTTAAACTTTTTGTGATTGGGCCAAAGGTTTTTAGAAAAATCAAACAGCTTTAAATTTTATTTTCTTTCTGTTCAATAAAATCCTTCCCTGGTGCAAAAATTCAAATTGAACGCTCCTTTATCCTCTATCAACGTTGGAAACCCCGTGTTTACGGGTGAGCAGCTCCTTTGGGGTGGGGGCACAGGGGATTGGGCAGCTCAGCTCTTGTTCTTCCCTGTTAAAAAAAAATTAATTAGTGTGAAGCTGTGTGTCTAATCCATCACTGTATGGAGGAAGCAGGCAACCAGCTGTGTTATGTGGTGCTGGACCCAAACGAAACAACCCCACTGCTTCCATATAAAAATCAGAATAAGGAGATTTTATCCTTTATAGACAGAAGGGAGGTTCTCAGGAAATCTTATTGTCATGATTAACATTGTATTGTGTTTTATAAACCTAATTATGTGATAGTTTATACACTTCTATCCAACCACATGATATACAGTGTCAAACATGATTGGCTTAGTAGGTGTCAGAGGATACTGCATTACACAATGGGCATAGAGATCACAACTTAGAGAATCACATGGGAAAAATTTAGATTTAAACAGGGCTATGGCACCCCCCCCCCCCCCCCCCCCCCAAAGCCTGCAGCAACCCCCCCTTAAAAAGTAAATTTTGTATTTTGGGGAAGGTGCAAGTTCGGGAAATGTGGGGCACTGCTGATAACTTTAAACCAATGACTTTCCATTGATAACCGGGGCATTTACTTTGGGCCCTTTAACCCAAACCCTCGCATTATCTAAAAAGTACCCAGTCCCTGGGCCCCAGCAGCTTTCTTCAACTACAGCTCAGACCTCCCCGCTGAACAAACCCCCAAATTGGCAAACTCCTCCCGGACACCCTTTTAAACCAGATTTCACAATCCAATGTGTCCAACACCAAAAAATGTATGTAAACGGGTAAGCATAAAGAAAGAAATTATCTCCCTCATGTGGGAGAAAGCCCGAACATTTGGAAGTATTTGGTTAAAAAGGGGAAAAAAACAAAAACCCACACCAAAAACTATTCCCTATATCCCGAAAGGGGGGCGTCTTCCCACAAGGATTTGGGTCTTTTTATGGTTTAAAGACTTTCCAAAAAAAAAGTCACTGTGCAAAAATGTGTCCATTAAACCCCTGTCCTTTCCTATTTTCCCCCTTTTATGGGCTACCCTTTACTCCTCAGGTCGCATAGCTTTCAGAAAAGTTTTTAAGGGTTTTTGTTAGGCTGTCAGCATTTGGGTTTCTAAAAGCTACAGACCTTTGGGTTTACTGCAGCCTGTGGGAGTCGTTAAAAAGGCCCCAATTTAAGTGAAACCCAAAAAACAGGACTGAGGCACAATAAACATCATGAGACCAAAACCCTTTTTAAAACTGGAGTTGGTTTTTAGACTGGGAAAATAAGGGACATCTAGGGGCTAAATTATGTTTTTGTCCCGGGATAGTGCACGGTTTTTCTTAAATGAAAATCCCTGATCCTAAACCCCAAACAGTATAGGGTTTTAAATAACAAATTTCCCGAAGGATGGGACCAAAAAGTACCTAAAAAGCTATAAAAAATTTGGGCCCAATGGGAAAACATTTGGAGCGAGGTAAGGGGTGGGGGGGGGGTAAATAACTCCGTACTAAATCATGAAAACAACTTGAAAAACTAAAATCTACTTAAAGCACAAAACTGTATATTCACATATGCTCCAATAATGACATTGTTTCTTGATTTACGTTTAAAGGGGTTGCATCATTTCATTAAATGGTCTTCAGAATAAGGGGACAGTGAAAACAAGCAACTTTGCAATTGGATGTCATTTGTAAAGCTCTCTTGTTTTCGGTCACCACTGTTCCCCAGGGTTGGTCGGATTCCACCTCCCTTTATTTCATTGGCTGATGGCTCTACTAATTTACATTCTGTCCAGCCACGTCGTATCCACGGGAGCACACAGTCCTGCCTCTCACTCAAAGTAAGGGACCGGGAACATTTCACTCTGCACAGCCACCAGCTCCTCAGTGACACTGCAGCTGCTTCTACAATCAGCAGAATTGTGTGTCGGTGCCTAATGCAAACATAGGAGCATTAGGCTGCCTCTCTCACTCAAAGTAAGGGACCAACAGCAATTTCACTCTGTAGAAGCCCTGCAGTTTCTTCTGGCTGTGCAATCAGAAAACAGCAGAATTGTGCCTCTATGCTCCTGTGTGTAAACATAGAAGGGAGATCTGTGCTGCTCTGGAAGAGTTCATAGACTGGATTCAATTGTAACAACCTCCAGTTGTGAAGAGGAAAGACAATCAGTGCTTCTGAGTTCTCATAGAAGATTGTCTAGACTGAATGCAAGCCTGCGGTATTTAAACATAACTATAATGTAAGACTGCATTGGGAGAACGACAGTCACATGTGGACTCGGGGAGGGGGGGGGCAAGATACGGGAGCAAGGATGAACAGTGGAATGGGGGGGTGTTATCCCCCTTCAGTTAAGAAACACCCCTGAATTTGTAGAGCTGAGCGCACAATGAAACACACGAACTAAAGAAGTGATACATCCCCTTTAATCCGTTGGGAACAGCACTGTAACAATTATCTAGGAGGCTTCCCCATCTTGACAAATGTCACCACCTTGGACAGACTTATTTGTTTAATAGCACATACTGCAAGGGAACCGTAGTTACCATCATGTTGAGATAAAGTAGATTTACTTCTATTTGATATTGAATGAATATTGTTCACATGCTATAACAATTTGTTTTATATATGTATTTTAGATAGTTTTCCTGTGGAGATTACTTATTTGAATGAAGCAAGAGCTACAATGTTAACGACAGTTCACGTATTGATGAATGGAGAAACTTGTTCCCAGAGGAGTCAAAGAACTCCTTACATGGATGGACAAAGTTACATGTACGGCAAGGATGTGAGCCAAAGCTAAAAAACCTTGTTTCAGCCAAGTATGTTGAGTGCTCTTAGGGTTAAGGACATTGGAAGTCAGAGTTCCCTAGGGTTTTAGCTCTATAGGGTGCAACTTGACAGTCCTCAGGTAAGATTGCATTTAAATCATCCTCAAAGTAAGTATTTCAAGAGAGAAAAAAAAAAAAAAAAAAAAGTGTGTCAATTGTAAAATTAGAGCCAATACTAATGTGGGTCTTCTATTTACAGATATTGTCTGCGATTTATATTTTAACACTTCTGATCTATTGTTTTGCAGAGCTTTGTCTCAGGCCTGATGCAGCAGACCTTTCAGATAACCTATATTGTTTAGTCTTTGACCCATGACTCCTATCTCAGAGAAAGCCTGATTGTCACTGTAATTGTATCCAGCTCACATCATATCCCCCCATATGTACAGAGCTGTGTGTTGTCTTGGTGTGGAAACTTCTAAAGTATAAGAATAGTGTTTCCTGCACTGGGTTTTATATAGCTTTTAGTTGTAATGTTTTGATCATACACTTCCTGCAACAGGAGTTCAAGAAAACAGTATAGCAACTATCGGTAGAGAAAGTAAATTTAAGATTGAAACAATTGTTATGTAAATATGAAGTGAAAGAGGGTAAGACAGATACAACGCCCCGCCAAATAATGAGGATGTCATCTATATATCTGCTGTACCAGTTAAGATGAGCAAGTTTATTATACACAGAAGACAATTTCTCCCACCAGGACATGGTCAAATTAGCTAGAGATGGGGACTATTGAGCACCCATAGAGACCTTTACATTGTAAATAAACTTTGTTACACAAAGTAATTGTCTGCAATTAGAAAGTTAATGACTTATTGTATAATCTTGTAATGTAACTGAATAGTTACTGTGTCGCCAAAATGGAGTGCATTTATTTTTAGAAATCCCTTAGTTCCAGAGCACTGTACAAGCGAGAGGGTTGATATGTATAATTTAAGTCAAACAAGTACAAGGTGACAATAAACTGGTACATAGAAGGCCATGCCCTGTGTGCGCCTTACAGAGTCCATGTAATTTGTCTACATAATGTGGAATACTAGTGTATAGTGGGTATGTCACAGGCAACAAAGCTTAGGTCATGACCATTTTTTGTCCTGAAGAGAGATGAGCAAGTCTCTGGTCTCACTGATAGACAGCTTTCATGCACAAGGCCTTTAGTTTCTACTTCCCTCACATGCTATGAGCTTTTAACATGCAAAGGACATGATAAAGCCCAATTCAGGGTTACGGGTTAATACTGGAGCCAGGTATCTCGATCTTAACCCCTTCCTGCAAAATGATATGCGAGCCTCCTGCTGTGAAAGCATATTAGGGAGTATCTTCACACACCAAGCTGCTCCTTAACTGGGGTCTGCTATCAATTACGCCTGCTGTCTGCAGCCAGAAATCTGATCTTGGTTGTGCAACGCGAAGTGGTATTCTCATTACGAGACACTTTGCCGGCCGCTCATGGTGCTCTGGCCTTGCATGTGAATGTGGGCTCCCAGTTTTATAATACTAAAACCACTCAACATTCTAAAATAAGCTTTATCTAAATCATTAATAAATTAAAAACTTCCATAATTTCTATAAACACCCATTCTATACTTAAAACTGCTTTTATATAATACATAAAAACATAGTTGCCAACTTGAAATTAAGCAGGAGCTTTAGTGGGCGTCCCGGGATTCAAAAGCCACACCACTCCACCTAACTTGCATAAAGGGCTTTGGAAGAAAGCCAGTAGTTCCCCCTAAATATAAAATAAAAGCCAACTCACCTGACCAGGCTCCAGTCAGCTGGCCGCTCCGGACGATCTCCTCAGGGGAAGTTAGATCAGCCGCGCGTCATTCCCGTGCCGCAGATGCTGTATGACGTCGCACACCGCGCTAGTACGATACAGGGGGAGGAGGGAGGAGGGAGCGATCCGCCCTGCCTCCTCCCTGCAACAGCGAAACTCCCGGGCGTGTGAAGCTGTGGGCGCAGCGGTCCGCTGCAACCCGCCCCTATCTGGAAACGGCCGCTTGCGCTGCCAAGATTAGCGACACCAGCGCTACTCTGTCGCCGCTATCAGTTAAAGAGCCCCCACCGCCTGCGGGAGTTTTGCCAACACGTGCCCTAAAGTTATGTTGCGCTTTTGGATCTGATTTTCAGGCACCAAAAGCGCACCCCATTGTTTACTATGGGAATTTCACTAGCGTAAAACACAAGTAGAAGTGACAGGTCAATTCTTAAAATGGATCCGAAAAACAAAAAAGTAAACGCAGCAGCGATCACTCGTCTGAATGGAGATGAGTGTTCACATTGAAACCAATGTAAATCACGCCACATTGTTAGATACGTTTTTTGGATCTGTTTTGGGTCTGAAAAAAGTCTTGTGAACAAGCCTGAAACCTCTTCTGAAGCAGCGTGTTTCAGACAAGGTTTTGGGAGCGGAAATGCTCCAAAACCACATCAAAATAAGCCGTGTGAACTTACACTAAGGTTATGACGACAGCACCTTGTAGCATGTACCTGTATTCACATGGGGAGGGGTTGAGGGGTGGAGGGGGAAGCCCTTCCTTAATCTGCCCCATTCACTCCCATTATCCCTGCCACATATGCCAGGAAGATAGCAGCGAACCATAGCTCTGTCTTGTATTTTGGGCCACATTGCATTTACGCCACAAAATAAGTAGTGTCAACAATCCGCCCTCCCAACCCAAATGGTAGGAAGCCATTTCCAGTGCTCACAACAAATGGGAAAGAAAATACAGAGGAACAAGGACACCGGTGAATATTGCGGCGATAATCACAGAAAGTAATCTGGCCTAATAGTTTTCCGCCCTTACGCAGCTAAGAGGCTGAGCCGCCAAGCAGAGCACTGGCCCCAAAAAGGACGACCCCACCACACTCCCTCCTATCACTGGTTATATCATTATTCCTCCATGTAAATAGTGGTGCCTGTAAAAAAAAAAAAAAAAATTCCAATTCACAATTCCATTAGGGGAAAGACCAGCTCCTCCACCGTCACCATCTGCAGTGTTTGCCATTGGTGTCAGACCAGAGATGGGCACATCATCCAGCTCTTCCCCAGCAACCCCTCCACTTTGCAGATGGAACCAGGTATTAACTAAAACATGGACACGGGAGAGTTTCATAGACACGGCCATACTCCCCACTCAATGGCAGGATGCAAAGAACCTTTACCAGGAGGAGATAATAAGAGCCACATGGGAGAAGCCGCACAGGTGCAGATATGCGATGACAAACACTCTCCTCACATCATGATTTGGGCATTAGCATTTAGGCCCGTTCACACCTGCTTATATTGGACGGATTTTTGCCGACGGAATCTCTAGCGATCTCAATCCGTCGCAAATCCCGTCCAAAATAAGTCACAGCCTTATTTTCTATGATTTCAATAGAAAATACGGCGCGTCGTTCACACGATGCAAAACACTCCGTTCCGGATTGCCGCCGCGGAATTGACGACGGAATCCGGACGGAAAAACAATGTTGCAGGACAATTATTTCCAGGTGAGGGAAGGGGCGGGACGATTCACACCACCTACAATGATTTGTAGATGGTGAATCCTCGGAGAAAATCAGTTACAAATAACGGTGCCACACTTAGTCAGCGGCACTTATATGCAACTGATTTTCAACTGATTGTCCAGAACGTAATTACATCGGAAATCCGTTTGTAAATACGTTCTAGAAATAAGCCTATTAAGACAGGCCTTAGGTGTTTTCAAACAGTGCATTTTTTGGTGCAGAAGTGTATAGCACTAATTGCTGTTCCTTTCTGCAAGGGAGAAAAAAAAGAAAAAAAAAAAAAAAAAACAAAACACCACACCCAAATGCTCCATGTGAAAGCACATTAGTAAAAAGAAAACTAAACTACACATAAGAAAGCTGGACACACTGACATAATTTTGGAGCAGTATTTGTAAGCTAAATTAGGAGGAACCTACACAGAGAAAGGGTATAATAGAAAGGCAAAACACAATACAAAACAGTGGTTGAACCCGCTATATGATTGCGATTTAGGCATGTACCATCAGAGTAACAATGCTGACACTAAAACAAGAGGTTCCGGATTCAACGCGTCTTGTCCCTCCAACGTAGCCATAAAATAAATGGCTCACAGAGGCAAAAATGTCTGTATTGGCCATAGTTAGGTTCTGCATGGAAGCCGGTGCCTATTTCTATACCATGGCTAAAAATATCATATACTATATAATTTTTTTTTTTTTTTTTTTTTTTAAGAAAAAATTCAAAACAAAACTTTTCACTCTGGAACCCTAAGGCAACAGATACCACTACTTGGCACCTGTCAGACACCCCATCTTTCTAGTGTGTTTAATATACAAGAAATCCTTATGCACTAAACAGAACCCAAAGAGATAATGGGGCAGAGTTATCAAGGCAATTGCACCAGAATTCCAGCTCAATTTGCACCAAAAAACAGGTTTTCACCACATTTACTATGCGGTTTAGGCGTTTCAGACGCTTCTGCACCTCATCCGAAAAGGGCATGCTTAAATGAGTTGACAAAATAAAAAATATTCACCAGAAATCTCAACCAAACTTCTCTGGCATAAAAGTGCACCAACTTAAAGATGGTACAAACAGACTAGACAGTTCTAACCTGCACCAGATTTAACACTATGATAAATGTGGCACATTATAAGACTGCTTATCTATGAGTTTACAACGTTCGTCTCAAAAGTAACATCATCTACTGATAACAATCTGCCCCAGTGTGCACCAAGTTTTAGAGTCACTTCACACCATGAGGGGGTAATCGCTGTTATTACAGTTACACACAGATAACACTTCATGCACCACTGTTTTTTTTTGGAACACGTTCCAGATCCAATGTGACAGAAGGGAAAACAGATACATTAATGTGTTCATTCACTCATGGGTGGATGGATGTGAAATGTGCATTGACTGGGTCCATTTTTACACTTTCCATCACATGCATTTACCAGTTTTTGGATGCATTTTTTGGGGCAGAAAGGCACAACCATTAATGATGACATTTTCGCCACCCAAAACACCCTAAGCAATTGCTCCTCAGTACCTGCCCCTGTGCAGCTTCTCCCATGTAGCTCTGGGAGGTTCTTTTTCCCCCCTCTAATGGGAAAGGACCTCTCCAGGCATTGGTCTGGTTTTAATTAAGTGTCCCAGTTTTCTGTAGAAGGTAAAGTTACACAATCAGGTCTACAAGATAGAACAGGTCTCTAGGATGCAAAAGAAATTCTGTTCAAAAACCAAAGATCTCCTAAAACACAAAACTTGTGAGGTCACTATTTAAGAGTCCCAAAGACAAAATTTAGAACCAGTCAAGACTAAACCATGATAAGGGACAGGAACATGTGCCAAGACAATGTACATAGAGGAGTGACTCACCATACAAAGGTCCAATGAATAATGCAGTCCATGACATCTTTGGGTTCATCCAGAAGGAAGGGAGTCATCCAAAGCTGTGTTTTAACCATTGTAGCCTCTTGAGACAGAAAAAACCTGCAGAATAGAAGTAGCGATCCCTATACTCTATTCTGACCCATAGCAAGGTGAACACCCCAAAGAGCACAACCTGAGCATAGGGCAGTCTTAAACACCAACTCCCCCCCCATACATCCTAACACAGGATGTGTGTCAGCATGGATTTATATACCCACGAAACCGCACCCTTAGACCAGTAATGACCATGGAAAGGGGAGGAGACAAAGAATGCGCTCAACCACATCCTTTCCCATCTAATCCCATCAAATAAGGCCAATTGTCAACAGAGAGTCCCTAGTAAACCCAAATAGTGAATTAGCGAGGTAGTGAAACATCCCATCCCATGGATATAGAACACCTCATGTGTAAGGCTCAGTGCCGGGCGCGGCGCTTTCTCTAGTTGAAAAAAAACGTATACGCTCCAGTACACATATTTTTACAATGTTTGTCAATGGAAAATGGATCCTTATTGTATGTGGCCCAGGATAAAACGACCAAAAAAAAACTACCACAACAGCTTACCACAACGTCACAAATTTGTCAAAATCAATAAGCACGCCTCGAAAAAACACCTAGGGATGACAAGCAAAATAGAAAGCTGATCACATATTAGAAACATATAACCAAAAAAAATGTCATGTCAAGACGTTTAGCTCCAGACACTCGCAGAATTTTTACAAACTTACCTCACAACTACACGAACACATTTTGATGGATGGTCAAACGCAGTGTGTACACCAAGCCTCAGTGTAAACTGTGTTTGACCATTTGTCAAAATGTGTACATTATAATCAATATGTTAAACATATGGCAAACGTACATTGTTTGTTGCAGTCGTCTGACATCCATTTTGTTTTTTTTTTAAGTAGCTTTCCTATTGGCTGGCACAGGTTTTTCCCTGCAATCGGATTGGGTAGCTTTGTTTATATTTTTTTTTTACAGATAAGAACATATACGTTTACATCATGGCACAAACACTAGGATACATTTTCCATTGATGTACGTTGTAAAAAAAACTATACTGTAACGTATTTTTTTAAAACTTGATAAAGCGCAGCGCCCAGTGTCCTCCATCTGTTAGAATTAAATGCATGTTTGATGGAAAGTGTAAAAACAGACACTAGGTCGATGCACGTTGCATCCATCACCTGTAGAAGTCAATGAACACGTTAACGCATACGGTTTTACCTGCATCAGAACGGATCCATCATCCATTCAAAATAATGCCAGATGTGCACGGAAGACCTTAGCGTATATTGCCACACTGTGATCTGACCATGCATTAAAATGTGTACATTATAATGTATATGCTAAACCTATGCCAAACATATGCACTAATTGGAGCAGATGTTTGACATCCATTTTTTTTTCTATTTTTTTTTTTTTTACTAGCTTTCCTATCCTACAGATATAAGCGTATATGTTTACATCATGGGCACAAACACTAGGATCCGATTTCCAATAACAGACATAAAAAACATGCTGCAACAAATAAGGGGTTTTGAATATTGAAAAAAAGTCCTGCAGTGCCCGCGTCCTCCCATCTGGTCTTCATTCACACATAAACACATGATTTTGACAGAAATTGTTAAAACATGATGCCTCTCACTGCTAATGCACGTTGCATCCGTCACCTATAGGAGTCTATGAACACGTTAACGCATCCATTTTTACCTGCGTCAGAACAGATCCATCTAATGTTCAAAATAATGCAGTGTTCACTGAATCTTAGGCTCAGCGCACACTGTGTT
This sequence comes from Phyllomedusa bahiana, assembly GCA_025379985.1. Classification (NCBI taxonomy): domain Eukaryota; kingdom Metazoa; phylum Chordata; class Amphibia; order Anura; family Hylidae; genus Phyllomedusa; species Phyllomedusa bahiana. The sequence goes on from JAODAL010018535.1 coordinate 47,568, forward strand.
TGACCATACATCAAAACGTCTATGTTATAATGTATATGCTAAACGTATGCACTGTTTGGGTATGTTCACAAGATGTACTGCAGCATGTACAGTTCGCGCTGCAGTACCTCGTGTGTTTCAGGAGCTCGCACGTACTCCCGAGGCACGGCGGGGGGCCCACATAGACATGCATTACGCGCCGCGAATAGATGATATATCACTTCTCTCTGAGCATGCAATACGATCGAATTGTACGAGCAGGGGGACGAGGCGTAATCCATAGTTCATTATGGGGCGCATTAACCAAGTATTAAGCGCAATATGCGGCAAAATGCGCTCCAAAATAAGCCGTGTGAACATACCCTTTGGAGCAGACAATTGACATCCGTTTTGTTTATTCAGTTTTTTTTACTGGCTTTCCTATTGGTTGTCACCCGTTTTTCCCTGCAATTTGATTGGGTAGGTTTGTTTATATATTTTATGACGGCTATAAATGCATATGTTTACATCATGGACACAAACACTAGGATGCGTTTTCCATTGACCTACACTGTAAAAAAAAATACTGTAAAGTAGACGGATTTTTTTTTTTTAACTTGAAAAGCTGCAGCGCCCGGCGTCCTCCATCTGTTACCATTAAACGTATATTTGAGAGTAAGTGTAAAAACGGACACTAAGTCAATGCACATTGCATATCTGTCACCTATAGGAGTCAATGAACACGTTTACGCATCTGTTTTTCCTTGCGTTATCCGTTTAAAGGAAGGCGGTGTGCACACAGTATATTGCGGCGCGTACTTCTAAAACACTCTGCCTCAATCCCCATTCACTTTCATTTTTCCCATGTGACTTCTTTCGTCTCATATAGAATGAAGGGAGTCGGGCGGAGCTCACCTGCCGAACATCCTCACCCACCCTGGTTTATCAATAGGTGCAGGGTCCGGCCATGGATAGGAATCTGGAGCCAGTAAGTTAGAGGCCCCCAAATACCCACACGCTGCCCGTAACCCATCCAAGGCAGAGGAGATCATAGGAGCCGCTGAACACCGTTTCCCATCGGGCTGTATTAGAAACCATTGACTACAACATAGACTGAGATAAGTGGCCGTTACTCTGGGCAACGTACATGGAGGGATCACAGCAGTTTGGGGTCCCAGCCACACCCGGCCCCCGAGGTCCACACATCTATTACAATAGAGTTATAATCTGCCCTGTGCCCAGATAAACAGATGAGACCCCACAACCCCCTACTGCCCCCCAGAGAGACTCCACAACCCCCTACTGCCCCCTAGAGAGACCCCACAGCCCCCTACTGCCCCCCAGAGAGCAGAATACACGGGGCCAGAGGAGAGGCCATTGTAGCACTCCATCCCCATCACTAAGATCACACAGGCGATGTCTACACTGCGCAGGTTTTTGATCAGATTTTCAGCATCTTCAGTATTTAGAATCCACCAAATATCCGCCGGTGCCCAGCGCTGCATAGACCGCAATAACCACTCCGAGCTGCAGTCCACACGGCAAAGATTTTTTACGATTTGCTTTTAAAATCCGGCGGATTTTAAAATATGCTAAATAATACGTCCGGATTTTCCGTCGGCCCCGTATATTTAATGTAGACGGCAAATCTGAAAACCGCCTGTTTTTCCCTATGATTTGATTGGGTAGGTTTGTTTCTATATTTTATGACAGATACAAAAATTGGCACAAACACTAGGATCCGTTTTCCATTGACAGATATTGTAAAACAAATCATACACTGTAAGGTATAATTTTTTTTTAATTGATAAGGCTCTGCGCCCGCATCCTCCACCCTTTAAAATGAAACACATATTTAACGGAAAGTGTAAAAACGGACACTAGGTCAATGCACGTTGTATCCGTCACCTACAGGAGTCAATGAACACGTTAATGCATCCGTTCTCCCTTTTATCATAACGGATCCGTCATACGTTCAACATAACGCAGTGTACATTGAGCCTTAGCCTTTACTCGGCGCACACTGTACTATTTTGAGTGGTATTGGCCCAGCGTCCGTTTTTACACGTTCCATCAAATATGCATTTAATCTTGACAGATGGAGGACGCCGGGTGCGATGCTTTATCAAGTTGGAAAAGAAAGGTATAAGTTACAGTATAAGTTTTTTTTACAATGTCTGTCAATTTAAAAACTTATCCTAGTGTTTGTGCCCGTCATAAGAATATACACAAACCTACCCAATGAAATTGCAGGGAAAACGGATGACAGCCAATAAGAAAGCTGGTAGAAATAACTAAAAGCAACAAAACGGATGTTAAACGTCTGCTCAGAACAGGGCCCGTTTGGCGTACGTCTGGCTCATACGCTACAACATACGCGGTTTGATGGACGGTCAGTCGGAGTGAGCGCTAAGGCTCAGGGCACACTGCGATATTATGAACAGAGGACGGCTCTGTAAAAGTGGATGTGTTAACGTGTTCATTGAGTCATGCAGGTGACAGATGGATGTGGAACTTGCATTGACATAGTGTCTATTTTTACCCTTGACATCGAATATGTGTATAATATTTTACAGATGGAGAGCACCGGGCGCTGTGCGTTATCAAGTTGAAATAAAAGGTGTATACTACAGTAGACAGGTATTTCAATGGGAAACGTGTCCTAATGTTTGTGCCCGGGTGTAAACGTCATAAATATAAACAAACCTACCCAATCATATTGCAAGGAAACACGAGTGACCGCGTCTGCTCTAAGCAGTGAACATTTAGCGTACGTTTAGCGCATATGTTACGATGTATGGTGAAATGCAGTGTGCACAAAGCCTAAGGGTCCTTCTACATGACAAGGTTTTTGGTCGGTTTTTCAGACGGTTTTGGATATGAAGGTCATCTGAAAACCGACCAGCGACCATCCCCATAGACTTTAATAGAAAATCCGCGCAGCCGTCCACACTGAACGGATTTTCAGCCGGATGGATTTTGTCAACATTCACATCTTGGGGTGGAAGATGCATCTGAATGGTTGAGGAGGACGAGCGAATCCACAACCTGCAGACAGAACCGTCCCCCAAAACCCTTCAGAAGATGACAAAATACCGACCGGGTCCTTAAGATCAGGATCTGACCGGTATGTTGTCACTGCCGTGTGGGCGGAGCCTGAGCCTTAGGCCTCGTTCACACGGCTTATTTGGGCACGGATTGGCGCCGTACTCCGCGCCGGATTTGCGCTTCAGTACGGCGCCAATCCGTCGGAGTAATTACGGTAATCCACTGCTCTCATAGAGAACAGTGGATTCCGTAGCATCCTCCGCTCGCCGAATCCGCGCGGGGGGAAAAGACTGCACATTATTTACGGCGCGACGTGCATTGCCTATGAGGCCGGGAGCGGCGCCCCCGCCGCGCCTCGGCCCCGCCCAGTCCACGCCCCATATTCCAACGGCGTTTGTGAGCTCAATACGGCTCACAAATCTGTCGGAAATAAGCAGTGTGAACTGGCTTAGGGATTGTGCACCCGGGCACTTGTACAAAATACCCAGTCGGTTTACCAGGCCCGTATGTGTGATCCTTTTTGTGAACACAGAGGGTCTCTGGTTGCTATGAGCTCTGATTGGTCGCTATGGGCTATGATTGGTTGCTATGAGCTCTGATTGGTCGCTATGGGCTATGATTGGTTGCTATGAGCTCTGATTGGTTGCTATGGGTAACAAGGACGGTCTTCCTGTTAGGCCCTGGGTCTTCCTCCTCCACCGTCCCAAGCTCATGCAGTTCAGTAAGATTATGTAACTCTCTTCAGTAAAGCAGCAGCTCGCGGGGGGCTGGACCACTGAGTGACCATAGAAATGGAGAAAAATAAAGATTTTTTTTAATTTGTTTTGAATGTTTGATTTTTTATTTTTTTTTTAAATGAACCTGATATTTAGTCCAGACATATGATGCATGAGTACGTCATTATGCCGGTAAGAGAGAATGGAGCGGTCAGCAAACATATGCGGCAGATGCCGAATGTTAATTACACCTGACACCGACGCTAACAGCAAGGATTGGAGCCGGCTCCAGTCCCTGATGTTTAACCCTTTGACGCCGAGGCAATTTGGTCTCAGTGTCTAAATGAATAAGGAACGGTGTAAAGTGGTTGCCATGGCAGCTGGAAGCCTAAAGAACGATTTCATACACGCCATGTTAGTGCTTATGTTACTTCCTGCCACGACAGGAAGTAAAAGAGGTGCCATCTTGTTGCACCCTTTTACAATATATATATACTGTATGTAAACTGCAAAGGGGTGTACCAGGAATCGAGCCCCCTAGTGGACAAGTATCCTTGGGGGACTAAGTAACAGTGTAAAAAGATTTAACTATCGCTGGGCCTTGGTGTCAGCCAGCAGTTTTTTCTTGTCAACTAAGGCTGACACTAACCGCCTCTAACTATGGGGCGGCCCCACATTACCACAGTACCCAACCCAACAGGGGGACTGGGAAGAGCTGGGTTACCGTCAGAAATGAACCCTCCAATGTGATGATCTGCTTCTGGGGTGGCTGCATGCTGTTAGTTTTAGGATGGAAGAGGCCAGTATTCGTGAACCTTTCCATCCTGATATTATCAGCGTGCAGCTGCTGGTTTTACTTTGGCTGCTTATGAAAAAAGGGCAAGCCCCACATTTACTTTTTTAATCATTTGTTTATTAAAATCTAGCAAGAAACTAATTATAAAAACAAAAAACACGCAGGATCCTCTTTTATTCATAACTTGCCAAGGTAAAACCAACTAGCCTGACATTATCAGAATGAGAAGGTCTATGGCTGTTGGGCCCTTCCCATCTTAAAAATTCCAGCCTGCCCCAGAAGCGGACCATCATATTAGAGGGTCTACTTCTGATGTTTGCCCGGCTCCTCCCAGTACCTCTGGTGTGTTGGGTACTGGGGTAATTGTGAGTAGGGAGTTAATGTCAGCCTTGGAATGACGAAAAACACTGTTGGCTGACAACAAGCCCCAGCGACAGTAGTAGAGAAAGGTCTATCAGATACCGCCATCACTAACAGTGGGAAAAAAAAGAAACAGAAACAACAGTAAAAAACACCCACTTTATTTAAAGAAACATTTCTCGACACCAGCTATCATTAACCATTTTATTAAAGAAAAAGATCCAATGCTGGTCCGACGTAGTCTACAGAATCGGTCGTATTCCAAAACAGAGAGATCTGTAAAAGCAAAAAGAAAAATCATAAATCCTGGGGGATGTTGCACCACCTGCTTTCCCAGATGCAGGATAGCCAATCCAGTGCCCAGGAAAGCTTGGTTTCCACCCCCCACACTCTAAACTCTACCTCTCCCATTCACCCCACCACCCCCAATCTAAACACCCCTCTCCTCTACTCCCACTCTAACCCACCTTCCCTGTTCTATATACTCCTCCCCCAATATTACCCACTTCCACCACTATAGAAGGCAGGCTCACACAACAGATTTGGGTGCTGATTCTGGGGCATATTCAGCACTAAATTCTGCCTCAGAATCAGAGTCCTAGCTGACTGCAATCCACTGTACATTGTTTGCTAAGAAAAATCAGCATCATTGTTCACATAACACTGATTTTCCTCAGCATTGATTTCTTTTTAGTGCTGGAAAAAAAAAATTGACCGCGCCGCACATTATATTATGTAGGAGGCTGAAAATCTGCCTTTGAAAATCACTGTCGAATCTTCAATTTTCAGCATCCAAATCCGTTGTGTGAACATACCCTAACCTACCTCCCCTGCTCTGAACACCCTATCACCCACTCAAACCCTCTCTACCCCTCCCCTCAACCCTGCCCTCCCCCCCACATAACCCACCTCTCCCACTCTGAACAGGGCCGTCTCTTCCATTGGGCCAGGTAGGCCATTGCCCGGGGGCCCCACAGCCTCAGGGGGCCCTCCCAGGCAGCCGCCTACCCAGCCCGGTGGAGCGTCAGCCAGGCTCTGCCCGGGGGCAGATCCCGTCCCGTCTGTTCAGCTCCCAGAAGACTGCAGGGCAAGCGCGCGATGTAATGACGTCATCGCGCGCCTGCTCCGCGGCCCCGCACTTTGCTGTGAGTGGCCACCAGCTCTTGACGAGGAGAAGAGGAAGGAAACCAGGTGAGTAACATTTTTATTTATTTATTTTTTTTAAACTACTGGCGCTGCCTGGCTATATACTGCCCTGCCTGGCTATATACTGCCCTGCCTGGCTATATACTGCCCTGCCTGCCCATATACTGCCCTGCCTGGCTATATACTGCCCTGCCTGCCCATATACTGCCCTGCCTGGCTATATACTGCCCTGCCTGCCCATATACTGCCCTGCCTGGCTATATACTGCCCTGCCTGCCCATATACTGCCCATATACTGCCCTGCCTGCCCATATACTACCCATATACTGCCCTGCCTGCCCATATACTGCCCTGCCTGGCTATATCCTGCCCTGCCTGCCCATATACTGCCCTGCCTGGCTATATACTGCCCTGCCTGCCTGGCCATATACTGCCCTGCCTGGCTTTATACTGCCCTGCCTGCCCATATACTGCCCTGCCTGGCTATATATTGCCCTGCCTGCCCATTATACTGCCCTGCCGGGCCCATAATTACTTGCCCCTGCCTGGCTATATATTGCCCTGCCTGGCTATATACTGCTCTGCCTGTACATATATGCCTGCCTGGCTATAATCTTCCCTGCCTGCCCATATACTGCCCTGCCTACCTATATACTGCCCTGCCTGGATATATACTGCCCTGCCTGCCCATATACCCTGCCTGCCCACATACTGCCCTGCTTACCTATATACTGCCCTGCCTGGCTATATACTGCCCTGCCTACCAATATACTGCCCTGCCTGGCTATTTACTGCCCTGCTTCCCTACATACACCCCCCTGCCTGGCTATATACTGCCCTGCCTACCAATATACTGCCCTGCCTGCCTATATACCGGTCCTGCCTAGCTATATACCAGTCCTGCCTGCCCTAGTTACTGGCCCTGCCTGGCTAATTACTGGCCCTGCCTGGCTATATACTGGCCCTGCCTGCCCTAATTACTGGCCCTGCCTGGCTAATTACTGGCCCTATCTATATGGGGATAATACAGGAGGGCCCTACAATCTATGGGGGAGATATTACAGGGGGCCTACAATCTACAGGGAGGGCTATAAACCTACCTACAGGGGGCAGCATATTTACCTACAGTGGGCCTGTATACCTACCTACTTAATGGTGGGCAACATTACTACCTACTTACTAGATGTGGGGCGCCCATAACTGAGGTAGGAATCGGTAGCAATGTACTGATAAAGTGAGGATTCTAAGATGTTTGCAGGGTTTGCAGGGATTCTGCAGGGACGAGTTGTGGCCGGGACAAATCATCATGGTGGTCTGGACGGAAGGAGAGGAAAAGGGCAAAAGAACGATTCAGAGAACGACTGATCAGATAGGACGTCTCCGATGAGTCCCTGGTGTCAGGGGTTATTTAACTTCTATATTCGATCAGTGCTATAGTCTCTGTCATGTAATGGAGACCTGAGCTGGTAATGTTTATATTTGTTTCTTTGAGTAGTTTTTTTTCTTTTTTTTTTGGGAGGGAGGGGGGGCCAGTATACCTCTCTGCCCAGGGGCCCATAGTGCTGTTAAGACGGCCCTGACTCTGAACTCCTACTTCCTGACTGAAAACACCACCTTCCCCAATCAGAACACACCCTCCCTTACTCTGAACCCCCCCCACTATAACCCACCTCCCCCACTTTGAACTACCCACCCTAATCTGAACACCCCCTCCCTCCCTGTTACCCACCTACCCAATCTGAACTACCCCTCCCACTCTGAACACCCCTTCCTCCACTATTACCCACTTCCTCCACTAAAATCCCCTTCCCTCATTCTGAACTCCCCCTCTCTAACCCACCTCCCACATTCAAAATAACTCCTCCCCAGTTAAACCACCCCACCCCTGCTCTATTTCCCTTACTCTCCTCATCTTGTCCCCCTTAAAATGGTACCATGGTATCAATTTATCCAGTAAAAAACAAGCCCCTACACAGCTCCGTACACAGAAAAATAAAGAAGTTATGGCTCCCAGACTATGGTGATGCAAAAAATGCGTTTTTTTTTAACCTCTTCCCGACATAGGATGCATCTGATACGGAATAGTAGAAAGTGCGTTACCTCAAATGGACCTAGCGGTACGTCCTGGAGATCGTGCAGCCTCACAAGTGAGCCCCGCATGATTGCAACATGGGACCAACGGTTTATTACCACTGACCTCATGCCGCATCACCCGCAGCCGGCGAGAGCTCCGGCCGCGGGTGATTAACTCTTAGCTGTTGCTAAGGGAGTTAAAGGGGTTGTCTCACTACGAAGATTATAGTTGAAAATGTGGGGACCAAAAATCTAAGGATGTACGCCCTTTGGTTCTATTGGCAAAGTGCTACGGTTTTAGAGAACGGTGGTTTTTACATGTGCTTAGCAACAGTGTTTGTTTACTGGTCAGGAAGCATTCTGTCTGCCCAGGTCGTGCACTGCAAAAGGAAAGGCAGTGAAGAGGAGGGGCAGGGATGTGTGTATTGGCAGGCATGGAGGAGAGGCAGTGAAGAGGATACAATACACACAATCCCCCTGCATGTCCTCTCACTGCTTCTCCTCTGTGCCTGCCAATACACACATCCCTGCCCCTCCTCTTCACTGCCTTTCCTTTGCATGTGCACGACCTGGGCAGGACAGAATGCTTCCCTGACCAGTAAAACAAAACCGTTGCTAAGCACATGTAAACCAGCCCGTTCTCTAAAACCGTAGCATTTTGCCAATAGTAACCAAGGACGTACATCCTTAGATTTTTGGTCCCCACATTTTCAACTATGATCTTCATAGTGAGACAACCCCTTTTAGGGAAAGACTGAAGAAGGGAGCTCCTGCTGTCTGCTATCGGTGCAGCAGCTGTGTCGGTACCTGCCACCCTCTTTACTAAAGCATCTGGGCCGTCTGTGCTGTCAACACGCCCCACAGTGCATTGTGGGCATTGCTGACAGTGGTGACAGTTGCCATAGAGACCAGTATACAGTAGCAATGCTGTGTATTGATCTCTATTGTATCAGTGTTCCTCAGATCACTGATACAAATCCCCTGTGGGGAAAGTGAAAAAGTAAAAAAGGAGGTGAAAAAGTAAAAACACGAAAAATAAAATAAAACCCCGTACACCGCCCTTTCTCACCTTTAACGGCAATCACCACCAAAAAGATCAAAAATAAATAATCATATTTGGTATCGCCCCGTGCGTAACGACCTGAAATATAAATCTGTCATGTTATTTAAACCGCATGGTTAACGCCGTAAAAGAAAAAAAAAAAATCACAAAATTGCAATTTTTGTTCATCCCACCGCATAGAAAATGGAATAAAAAGTGATCAAACACACATATAAGTGCCAAAGTGGTGCCAATTAAAATGTCAGTTCATCCCGCCAAAAAAAAAAGCCCTTGCACAGCTATGTATACGGAAAAATAAAAAAGTTATGGCTATTAGAAGACAGCGATACATGCATAAATACAGTATTTTTTACACAATAAAAACACTTTTTTTTAAAACTGCTACAACATAAAAAAACTATATAAATTGGGTATCAACGTAATCATCCCAGGTACAAAGAGTAACTTGTCACGGATACTGCACGGTGAGCGCTGTTAAAAATAAAATTAAAAAACACTTCTAAGATTGCAGTATTTTTTCGTCTACTGAGCAGCTGTATCTAATTCTAATGTGTGTGGTACCCCCTGCTGAACGGTGTTTCTAAGCCTCTTGTTCAATACTATCCACTGAGCCACTGTATCTAAGCCTATTCTATGTGATACACTCTGTGTATTTGTGGCTATCATGTGAAATAATTTCTGCTGAGCCAGTGTATCTAAGCTCATCATGTGTGATACTGTGCTGCTAAGCTTTTGTATGTAATCCTATCCTGTGATACAGTCTGCTAAACTGTATCTAAGCCTATCAAGTGTGATACACCCTCTACACAGAACTACATCTCTCATCATTATATGTTGATTATAAGATTCCCTGAGAACGTCCTTCCTGTCTATAAAATCCCCTTATTATGATTATTTTTACCTGATAACTTCCAATATGAGGGGGTTGTATGTTCTCCTCTTTCAGGGGTGGTTTGGGTCCAGCGCCCCATTACCCAGCTGGTTGTCCGCTTCATCCATACAATGAGTGTTTCTATAGATTGTGGACACACATACGGCTTTACATTGCTGTAATCTTCCATCACAGAGAGGAGAAAGATCAAGACCAGAGCTGAGCTGTCAATCACCCTGTGACCCCGCCCATGCGGAGCTGCTTAGCTTGTAGATACAGGATAAAGGAGCGTTCACACTGAATTCTGCACCAGGGAAGGATTTTATTCTACTGAATAGAGAAGAGCAATGATTGCTGAAGCAAATTATCCAAAATGTATCCAGAAAATCAGACCAATCACTAGGAAATAAGACTAAAGATAAAGGACTAAATAGCCCGGTCATAAAGCTGTTGGTGAAAGAAAATATTCCTTTTTATACTTTATCTAAAACCTCCTCCTAGTCGTGCTCACACAGCTGCAGTTTTGTTACAATGTATCATGTAGAAACAAATACAACAAGGCCAAGGAATAATTAAAATATATAATTTTATTGAAAATAATTTATAAAAATATAATAAAACATAATATAAGAGGATACAAGTCACCCATAGAAAACACACAGGGGATTAGGGACACCTCAATAACAATAGAAATATGGGCAGGTGATAGGAGTTACACACAGGGATGAAATAGCACAAGAAACCCGAGCACAGGAACATAACCGGATACATGGGAGGAATCCCAAATCACACAGTGTGGCCCCCAATGCGGGTTTCATCAAGGGGTTAATGGTAGAATGTCTATGGCTGGATGATATAGAGAAGAGGAGCCAATCAGAGGACATGGAGGGTAAGGGGGGGGTCACACAGAGGATTTTGGGACATATTTTTGCATATGTTACGGGAGTAATTTTGCCAAAATATGTGTGGAAACAAATCACAAACAATGTACAATACACCCGGCATAGACTTCAAAATACACGGCGTCAATCACATGCTGTGTATGACAGGTCAATTCTTACAGCAAAACATGCGCTACATGTGCAGGCAGGGTTTAGGTAGGGTATAGGGGTCATATAGGTAGGAAGGCAGGGTTTAGGTAGGGTATAGGGGTCATATAGGTAGGAAGGCAGGGTTTAGGTAGGGTATAGGGGTCATATAGGTAGGAAGGCAGGGTTTAGGTAGGGTATAGGAGCCATATAGGTAGGAGGGCAGGGTTTAGGTAGGGTATAGGGGTCATATAGGTAGGAGGGCAGGGTTTAGGTAGGGTATAGAGGCCATATAGGTAGGAGGGCAGGGTTTAGGTAGGTTATAGAGGCCATATAGGTAGGAGGGCAGGGTTTAGGTAGGGTATAGAGGCCATATAGGTAGGAAGGCAGGGTTTAGGTAGGGTATAGAGGCCATATAGGTAGGAGGGCAGGGTTTAGGTAGGGTATAGGGGTCATATAGGTTGGAGGGCAGGGTTTAGGTAGGGTATAGAGGTCATATAGGTAGGAAGGCAGGGTTTAGGTAGGGTATAGGGGTCCTATAGGTAGGAAGGCAGGGTTTAGGTAGGGTATAGGGGTCATATAGGTAGGAAGGCAGGGTTTAGGTAGGGTATAGAGGCCATATAGGTAGGAGGGCAGGGTTTAGGTAGGGTATAGGGGTCATATAGGTAGGAAGGCAGGGTTTAGGTAGGGTATAGGGGTCATATAGGTAGGAAGGCAGGGTTTAGGTAGGGTATAGGGGTCATATAGGTAGGAAGGCAGGGTTTAGGTAGGGTATAGAGGCAATGTAGGTAGGAGGGCAGGGTTTAGGTAGGGTATAGGGGCAATATAGGTAGGAAGGCAGGGTTTAGGTAGGGTACAGAGGCCATATAGGTAGGAAGGGTTTAGGTAGGGTATAGGGCCCATATAGGTAGGAGGGCAGGGTTTAGGTAGGGTATAGGGGTCATATAGGTAGGAAGGCAGGGTTTAGGTAGGGTATAGGGGTCATATAGGTAGGAGGGCAGGGTTTAGGTAGGGTATAGAGGTCATATAGGTAGGAAGGCAGGGTTTGTTTACGTTTACTCTCCGGTTCTGTTTTGTGGCTTGGCGTTCCCGATTTGTTAGTGACCCGGACTGTCTGACTATTCTTCCTCCTGACAGCCCCAGCACTTTTAGCAACGCAGGGACTGTCGCCCAGTTGCCTTTTGCCGCCTAGGGCAGCACGTCAAGTAGGCAGGGACAGTGGGCTGGGTTCCAGTCCGGGCTCACTGATGTGACATGCATAATTTCAACAGCGCAATGAACGCGTTTTGCGCGTCGTACTGTACACACTGCAATATGCCGTATGAACCAGACCTAATGGGAGAACAATAACTGGAAGGCCGGCGTGTCAATCACAGATGTCTATAGCAGCCGTGCGTCTCTGATGTAGTCACGTAATGTGTAAAGTAACCACCTAGAAAGGACATTAGTAAGAAAAGTAATGAACCCCCCCCCCCCCCCGCAATACATACAAAGGATGAAACAAGCCATATAGAATAAATCAATGATCTATGGTCTATACAAGCAGAGCACGCGGCTGTGACCCTGCATGTGACCTCATCGCGCCACCACCGGAAGGTGGAAGGAGAAGACAGAATGAAATAAAGTTATTGGCGCCTAAGATCAATATCAGAGCGGTGAATAGAACAAAACAGCAGCCCGCGCATGCGCAGCAAAGGAAGACAACAGCGCTCACATGATCACAACAGCCCGCGCATGCGCAGCAAAGGAATACAACAGTGGTCACATGATCACAACAGCCCACGCATGCGCAGCAAAGGGAAATATACAGCTCACATGATAAAAACAGCCAGCGCATGCGCAGCAAAGGAAGACAACTGTGGTCACATGATCACAACAGCCCGCGCATGCACAGCAAAGGAATACAACAGCGCTCACATGATCACAACAGCCCGCGCATGAGCGGAAAAGAAATACAACAGAGGTCACATGATCACGACAGCAAGATCATGCACAGCAAAGAAATACAACAGCGCTCACATGATCACAACAGCATAAAATAGAACAGGGCAGAACAGCGGCGACAAGAAGGGGAGAGCGATTATATATTAAATGACAGGAAATAAATACATTCCATAATAAATAGAGAATAAGGTAAGAATAAAGCTCCAGGGGCAGGAGGGGAGCGCGGACACCTCAGCAATTCAATGCTATAACCGTACGAGGAACAGCAAAGAAGTATATGTGCTGAATGAGATATAGTATATACAGAGTCTCACAAAAGTAAGTACACCCCTCAGATTGTGTAAAAATTCTATGACATCTTTCAGGGAAACAGCACTGGGGAAATTGACACTTGATACAATGTAAAGTAGTCAGTGCCCGGCTTGTATCACAGGGGGATGAGGTGCCCTCAAAATAACTCAACACAGTCATCAATGTATAAACTGCTGGCAATAAAAGTGAGTACACCCCTAAGTGATAACAAAAGTGAGTACACCCCTAAGTGAATATGGACAAGTGTCATGTGACTCGTTAGTGTTACAAGTTCTCAGGTGGCGGTTTGGACATTGATAGATGTGTGTTGAGCTATTTTGAGAGCACATCAAATCTACTACATTACATTGTATCAGGGTCAGATCTTCAGTGTTGTCCCATGAAAAGATAGAATATAATACTTACAATATAATTACCTTTGTGAGATTCCGTATATGGGGATAAAGAAGATAAAGTGCAATTGTGAAAAACCTAAAAATACAAATAAAATATATAGAAAAGAAGATGGAAAGATAAGAATAATGTTAGAACGGCTCAAAGAAAAACACAGCGACTACATAGACACTGAGGGGATGACGCAGCGGTCGCCTGATGGGGAATGGCATGAGGATGGGACAGAGCAGCGGTCACATGATATTAGGGAGAAATGCCCAGGAATAAATAAATCCTATAATAATATAAAATGGGGATAAGGTAAATGAATCTGAATAAAAAGAATGACAGGTAATTGTGTATGACAGGGGTCTGCAACGTCGGCTCTCCAGCTGTTTGGAAACTACATCTCCCATCATGCCCACTGATATAGATTATGTAAATGCATGATGGGAGTTGTAGTTTCCCAACAGCTGGAGACGTTGCAGACCCTTGGTGTATGAGAAAACATTATATATAACAATATATGAGAATATCCGGTGAGAGCTGTCGGGCCGGAGCCCAGGGCTGGGGCTGGGGTCACTTGTCTAGACTGATACATTGTAACAAGCCCTCAGCCAGGTGAATGGTAACACAGTTGCAGCCTCTGGATGAAACAGTAACAGTCTATTCACTGACAGCAAGCAAGGGTGATTAACATAATTAGGAGCTGAACCAGAAAAAAGATCAGAATGAGGCAGAAATTCCTACTGGATAATAAATAAGGGACATTTTTAGGAGGATTTTCCAGTTCTAAAAGGAATGTCCAGGATTAGAAAAATTGCTGCTTTCTTCTAGTAACGGCACCTCCCCTGCTGATTGGGTTTATTTCTGGAATTGCAGCTCAGTCCCATTCACTTCAATGGAGCAGAGCTGCAGTACCAGCAACAAACTAATGAACAGGGTGGCGCTGTTTCTGCAAGAAAGAAGCTGTTTTTCTTATCCTGGAAAACCCCTTCAATGTGGGGGTTACAGAGATGTCTCATAATAGAGTCCAGAAGGTGGTGGTCGTCCTTTCACGCCATGGTGGCTTTCTCAGTCCCCTCTCCCTGAAATGAATGGGATCTGCAGAAATCACCAAGAGAAAACCTTTCAGTATAAGGAAATGGATCCCTGAGATGTTACTGATGGTTTCCTAATGTCCCCAATTACCCAGGGGTGAACCTCCTCAATATGATGTTTGGGGGGGGAAGCTCTTGGATAGATTCCATTAATTTTGCTGGTGGCAACTGCTGCACAATCGTCTTCATTGAAATCAACTCCAGAGGAGCCGGTCTCTTCCCCAACAGGTAACTGTAGATCTCCTCTTCGAGGAATTCCCCATCAGTTGGGAATAGGGTTACAGCTATGGTTGGGGCTACATTTATAAGTACTACCTTGACCCCAATTCCCCAGAACCAATGGATGGTGGTGTTGGCTCTATGGACCCTCCAGCAGTTGTGGGGTCCCTGGATGGTGGTGTTGGCTCTATGGACCCTCCAGAAGTTGTGGGGCCCCTGTATGGTGGCCTTGGTTCTATGGACCCTCCAGAAGTTTTGGAGCCTGTGGATGGTGTTGTTATCTCTAAGGACCTCCAGCAGCTGTGTGGCCCCTGGATGGTAGTGTTGGCTCTATGGACCATCAAGCAGCTGGTGGATCCCTGGATGGTGGTATTGGCTCTATGAGCCCTGCAGCATGGGTGGTGCCCCTGGATGGTGGTGTTCGCTCTATGGACCTTCCAGCAGTTGGTGGGCCCCTGGATGGTGGTGTTGACTCTATGGACCCTCCAGCAGCTGTGGGGCCCCGGGAGGGTGGCATTGGCTCTATGGACCCTCCAGAAGTTTTGGAACCTCGGGATGGTGTTGTTGGCTCTATTGACCCTCCAGCAGCTGGTGGACCCCTGGGTGGTGGTGTTGGCTCCATGGACCCTCCAGCAGCTTTGGGACCCCTGGATGTTAGTCTTGGCTCTATGGACCCTCCAGCAGCTGTGGGGCTCCTGAATGGTAGTGTTGGCTCTATGGACCCTCCAGCAGCTGTGGGAGCTCCTGGAGGGTGGTGTTGGCTCTCTGAACCCTCCAGCAGCTGTGGGGCTCCTGAATGGTAGTGTTGGCTCTATGGACCCTCCAGCAGCTGTGGGGCCCCTGGATGGTAGTGTTGGCTCTATGGCCCCTCCAGCAGCTGTGGGGCCCCTGGATGGTGGTGTTGGCTCTATGGACCCTCCAGCAGCTGTGGGGCCCCTGGATGGTGGTGTTGGCTCTATGGCCCCTGGATGGTGGTGTTGGCTCTATGGCTCCTCCAGCAGCTGTGGGTGCAGTCAACTCCAGACACCTGTAACAACATACCAGGACCTTATGGAGTCACTCTCCATGCATCAAGGTGCTGCTTGGCACAGACCTGGCATCAGCAGTTATCAGGCAATCACACAGCAGCTCAGGATACTGGATGGATGGTGACTGGCAGAGTGTGGGCAGGGATAGGGATTAAGGAACGCAGGGGATCTGTACTATGTGTAACCACAATAGCCATCCTGCCCCTCTGGGCCTTGGTGCAGCTGAACAGGCTACACAGGTTATTGGGCCAGTCCTGCTGTAGATGCGGTCACCAAACCTGTACAATGGTCTCCAGCGCTGATCACCTTCAGGCTGGAGATAAGGTAGAGAGGTGTCATTATACAACAGAGAACATGGAGGAAACGCACAGAAATAGGGGGGCACATACTAACCCTGTGCAGATAGAAATCCCAGGACCCCAGTTCTGCAAGCGCCGACCACAGAGCCTCCAAAATGTTCATAGGTTGTGTTGTGCTTCAGATTGGCCCAAATCGAACGAGTTCTTGTCCCAAAGCACAGTAAAGACTGGAACTCCATTGTAAGTCAGTGAAGTGTACTTGCATACATAGCAGACCTAGGGGCCCTTTGTCCGACCCATGGCTGCCATGTCAACACACAGCACCCTGGCGTCATGTTTGCAGAGCGCTAATGGGTGGCAGAGGGAGTGGCCTCCCCCTTTACAACATTTACAAGCACCTATTGCTATTCCCTGCAGTATCTAAGAGGTTAAACGACGGGATCAGGGTTCTGTTCAGGACTGGACATTAGAACAGGATCCCGCCTTTCGGTCACGGTTGGAATCCCGTAATGTAGAAAATTTATTTAGTTTCTTTTTTTTCTCTTTTTTGTATATTTTCTTGGTTGTTGATTGATGATTAGTAAAGTAGCCTGACTTTACTATGTCATACTTTAAGACATATGTCCTTAGGAATTTTTTTTAGGCTATAACAGGATGACTCATGATAACTTGCTATAAAAAAAAAAATGGAGATTCATTATATTCTTCATGAAAGTTGTAAAATTACAGGAAAATATAGAAATTATAGCGGACATAAGTGAGCATTGATGTTCTAGTCTCGTATATCAAGCCTCTGTGAGTGTGACTCTTATATGAAGGCTGATACAAGGTGTAACTGAATACTCCAACCTCTATCAAGATGGAAGGGAATGAACCACCAGATACAGACGCTACAAGCGGACCTCCGACCCTGAAGAGAAGTCATGAAAATGGCATAGAGACTATTCATATTGATGCTGGTTGTCAAGTCTGTAGAGACATTGAACAGTCGCCTCAGGGGAGGTTGGGATAATAAGTGACCGATCATCATGGGGTTATGTTTTAATTTTTGGGCCTCATTGATCATTGGTTGTGTACCCGATCCCCTGTGGAGGGACAAGTCTATGTAGGTTCAGACTGGCCCACCGGGGAGTCGGTGGATCCCCCGATAGGCCCCAAGCTCATGTGGTCCCTGAAGGTAATGCTACCGTTACCCAGGCCTGACTGCCGCATCCTGCCTCGAGCACCCAAGCCCTGTGTCCTGAGCGTTCAGAGACAGGGCCCGGGAGTCAAAGACTAATGTCCTTGATTCCCGGGGGCTGCGCGCTATTCACTCTGGTAGGCCTAAGGTGTTAGGCCTTAAGCCTACCAGACGCCAGTCTCTAGTGATCATGTAGGCGTTGTGATGATGTTACAGCATCATGCCGCCTATGCCAGGCTCCACTAGAAGCCGGCAGGGAGTTTGTCCAGGAGCGGGAGAAAGGTAAGTTGGGGTTTTTTGTTAAATTTTATTATAAATATGGCCCTAACTGCCCTCCGACTACCCAAAGGAAGCCCTAACTGCCCTCCAACTACCTAAAGGAGGCCCTAACTGCCCTCAAACTACCTAAAGGAGGCCCTAATTGCAGACGGCGCTAACTACCTACATCGTACCTAACTGGGGGCTACCACCTACCTACGACCTAACACCTACCTACAGCCTACCTAACTGGAGCCTATTTATCTACCTGGGGGCTATTTACCTACCCACCCGTGGCCTACTTATCTACCTTACTTGGGCCTACCAACCAACCTGACTGGGGCTGACCTACCAACTTATCCAGCATGGGTATACCTACCTACCTAAATAGCACCTATTTAGCTACCTGGGGTCTTGCCCATTTGCCTACCTACCTAGGGTCTGGACTCCCTGCCTGGTAATATGAATGAGAGGAGCAGCCTATAGCTGTACATTATCTCCAGAGGAGACTTAGGAGACTGTCTCTATGGCTTGTACCCAGTCTCACACCCCTGGGAAGTTTGTACAGAGGTGGGAATAGGTAAAGATGTGCTGGAAAATTGAGGATTCTAAGATATTTGTGTGTAAATTCTGCAGGGATGAGTTGTGGCCGGAACAAGTCATCATGGCGGTGTGGAACGGATGCAGAAGAAAAGGGAATAAGAACCACTCATGAGAAGAGAACGACTCATCAGATAGGACGTCTCCGGTGAGTCCCTGATTTCAGGGGTTATTTTACTTCTATATTGGATCAGTGCTCTATTCACTGTAATGTGATTTAACCCGAGCTGGTGTCGGACCTCTATGTGGTCTCTATATGGCGGTGTTGTAGGTTATACCTGAGCTGGTGTCGGACCTCTATGTGGTCTCTATATGGCAGTGTTGTAGGTTATACCTGAGCTGGTGTCTGACCTCTATGTGGTCTCTATATGGCGGTGTTGTAGGTTATACCTGAGCTGGTGTCTGACCTCTATGTGGTCTCTATATGGCGGTGTTGTAGGTTATACCTGAGCTGGTGTCTGACCTCTATGTGGTCTCTATATGGCAGTGTTGTAGGTTATACCTGAGCTGGTGTCTGATCACTATGTGGTCTCTATATGGCGGTGTTGTAGGTTATACCTGAGCTGGTGTCTGACCTCTATGTGGTCTCTATATGGCAGTGTTGTAGGTTATACCTGAGCTGGTGTCTGACCTCTATGTGGTCTCTATATGGCAGTGTTGTAGGTTATACCTGAGCTGGTGTCTGACCTCTATGTGGTTTCTATATGGCGGTGTTGTAGGTTATACCTGAGCTGGTGTCTGACCTCTATGTAGTCTCTATATGGTGGTGTTGTAGGTTATACCTGAGCCGGTGTCTGACCACTATGTGTCTATGATATGCTAGATTGACAGATGTGTGAGACAGACAGATATGGGACTCTTGGTTTTGTACTACACAGTACAGTTCTGTTTTGCACACTGTATTATGGTTTAATAATGGGAACATTTATGTCCAAGAGGCCAGTAATATTTTCATGTACAGGAGCTGTAGGTTGGACCCCCAAGATCAACTCCCCTGTGAGCTCCAGACCCCCCAGTCTGACTTAGTCTATGCCTTACCTGGCATGCCCCCTCAGCGACACAGTGGTGAATCAGTCCCTAGAGGACCGGACCAATGTCTTCACACCAGTCCTATTGGGAGGTTTGATGAGGAACTGCTGATGGCAGATTTTATTCAGAGGTAGGAACGCTGTTGGCACCTGGAGATCTGAGGTGTCACAACCACCTGCATGAGTGTGTATCTGACCAGCCACCAATGTCCTTGTGCTTCAAGGGGTGAACCACTAAAGACACATTAGAAACCCAAATCTCAATTTAAGGCTATAGGATAGATGTGGGTTTCAGAAATACTAAACCTGAATTTTTTCACCTTTGGTCGAACCATTGTCAGAGTGAACAGCGACCTATTCCTGCACCAACGGCTGTGACACTCAATATTTTTGTGTCAAAAAGGGACAACTTATTGGAATGATAACGTCTATGGCTAACCAGCAGAAAGGGGCCTCATGTACTAAAACTACCAGGAAGACTGTCCTTGTGCCCATAGCAACCAGAGCCCACAGCAACTAAATCAGTAAGATCCTGATGCCGCGGGCGCATGCGCTGTGAATCTGAATGTTGCACTACAGAGAAAGAAATAACTTGAAGATTTTTTCCAGAACCGCTTGATTCTCTCTCAGAGCTGCTATTTGGATTTAGGAGGCAGAAAACTGTGCAGCCTGTATTTTCATACTTCAGGAAAGTTGCTGTGTGTTTTGGGACTGGATCTAAGCCAGTCCTGTGTGATCATGTCTGCTGAGAGGGTGTATCTAAGCTTATCACATGTTATGTAGTCTCCTGTGCCACTGTATCTAAGCCAGCTATGCATTATTCAGTCTTTCATGTGTGACGTTTTCTTTGAGTGGTGTATCTAATAGCACCATATGCAGTACTGCCTGTCCAACTTGTGTATCTAATCCTAGTATGTGTAATACTGTCCGTCTGACTTGTGCATCTAAGCCCATCACATGTGATATTGACTGCTGAGGGAGTAAATCTACTCATATCATTTAGACAGATTTTCACGTGTGATCGTCTGCCAGTTATGTATCTAATGTGTAAAGCTCTTTGCTGTGTGGTTGTATCTGGTCTAATAATGTGTGATGCAGCCTATGCCACTGTATCTAAGCCTATCATGTGTGATACACCTTCTACACAGAACTACATCTCATTATATGACTATTATAAAATTCCCTGAAACATCCCTCCCATCTATAAGTGAAAATTTCCTTATTCTGATTGTTTACCTCTAATGATAACTTCCAATATGGAGGGGGGGGGGGGGTTGTATCTGTCAGGGGAGGTTTGGGTCCATAACCCAGCTGGTTGTCCGATTCCTCCATACACTGAGTGTTTCGGTAGATTGCGGTCACACATACGGCTTTATATTGCTGTAATCTTCCATCACAGGGAAGCGCGAGAACAAACCAAAGCTGAACTGTCAATCACCCTGTGACCCCGCCCACACGGAGCTGCTCAGCTCGTAAACACTGGGCCCAGCGGCTGATACAGGAAAAAGGAGCGTTCACACTGAATCCTGCACCAGGGAAGGTTTTTATTGTACAGAACAATTACTGAAAGATTGTCCAAAATGTATCCTGTCCTTCAAATGTTACATTTCTGATTGTTTCCTAATGTCCCCAACTCCTCAGGAGTGAACCTCTTCTATATGATCTGGGGGAGAAGCTCTGTTTAGATTCCATCACTTTAACTGGTGGTAACTGCTGCACAAACCATCTTCATTGACATCAACCCCAGAGGAGCCGCCTCTTCCCCAGCAGGTAGTTGTAGATCTCCTCTTCCAGGAAGGTTCCCCAGTGTTCCAACTTTCTGAAGGTTTCTTCCCCTGAGTAATGTTCCCGGGGTGTGAAGAGCAGGAGGTGATCCAAATACTTGATCTTTACCTTCCATCTTGTCCCTGGATCTCCATAGTTCCTTTAATATAATATCCATCGGGGTCTCTCCATTGTCATAGGTTGTCGTTACCGCCCCATAGCAGAGCGGTATTAGGAGGAGATCTGGCCTCAGATGGTCACAGGCCAGGTGCAGAGCCGTCCTTCCACTTTTACATCCAACGTGATTCGGCTGGTTTACATAGGGTTGGAAGAAAGGAAGTTTCTTGATGGTCTCCATGATCATGATGAGGATCTCCCGCCGGTTGTAGATGATGGCCAGACACAGGGGATAAATCTGGCAATGTCTAAAGCTTGTGGCCTTGAGGGAGTCCTCTGGGAAGCGCGACAGGAGGTATCGGGCGTAGCGGATATTGTTGTGAATCAATGCATAGAAGAGGCCGTCGAATGGTAGCGCTGATCTTCGGGCTCTTCCCAGGAGTAACAGACTTGGGCTCTCAGTTCCTCCAAGCTTATGCTTGTGGACGGCTGCAATGATCAGGAGGTGATCTAAACACTGCAATGCCCAGTATTCAGCACCAGGATCTTAACCTGCAAAATACAGATAAAACATCATTCAACGCCTTAAAAACCAAACCCCCTTCACAAACCTTGCACCAGTACTTTTTTTAATCACATTTTGCCCCACTTTTTTTTTTTCATTTTCCCAGTATATTCCATATTTCAGTCAATGACCCCATTAGAAAGTGCATCTTATCCTGTAAAATAAGCCCTTATAAGTCTATGTAGATGGAAAAATGAAAAACTTATGGCTCTTTGACAGCAGAGAGGCTAAAAAAAGCAGAGTCATGAAAAAGGGCTTACACTTGGTTTGGAAAATCAAAAGGGGAATGCTGATTTTTCCGATTGGTTATATTATTCCAGTTGGTCTTGGAGATAATAAATAACCGATTATATTAATGCAGTGAAGGAGGGAAGCAGCAGCTGCTGTAGTGAAGGCTGCATGACTTGCTGGCTGCTGCCTTCCTCCCATGTTACTATAGGTTGCTTGGCACAGACCTGGCATCAGCAGTTATCAGGCAATCACACAGCAGCTCAGGATACTGGATGGACGGTGACTGGCAGAGTGTGGCCAGGGATAGGGATTAGGGAAAGCAGGGGATCTGTACTATGTGTAACCACAATAGCCCTCCTGCCCCTCTGGGCCTTGGGGCAGATGAACAGGCTACACAGGTTATTGGTCCAGTCCTGCTGTAGATGCAGGTGCGGTCACCAAACCTGGACAATGGTCTCCAGAGCCGATCACCTTCAGGCTGGAGATAAGGTAGAAAGGTGTCATTATACAACAGAGAACATGGAGGAAACTCACAGAACTAGGGGGGCACATACTAACCCTGTGCAGATAGAAATCCCAGGACCCCAGTGCTGCAAGCGCCAACCACTGAGCCTCCAAAATACTCAAGGGGAGTTCAGAGTACACCCATACACACCGCTCACCTGTACTCAGAACTCCCATAGAACAGAAGGGAGAGTTTTACGCAAATGCGACCGGTTTTCCATTCTTAGCCGACACTTTGGGGGCCCATTCCCAGACGTGGGACCTGCACCTATCAGGCTTTGATAGAATATTCTCCCGACACGTCATCACAGTGCTCCTTTAATGTTCATAGGTTGTGATTAATGTTCATCAAATTTTGGGAAAAATACCAAATTAATGACCCCAACCCAAGGTTTATTGTTATAACCAAGGTTTAAGGTTTATTGGTTTTTAGAGATTTAGCACAGTTACACGATGCTCCTGCTCTGGGGTCACTTCTAGGTAATTTCTAGGTTATGGTGTCTGGAAGTGACGCCGCACCAGGTGAGCTGTGGATCAGAGATTATAGCAGCCAGAGATCTGCTCTCAGCTGGGAGCACTTCTTGGTTGCTATAGACAATAAGTCCAGGCTTCCCCTTTAGATAAATGAGGCCCTGTATTTGCAGTTCTCGGAGCACAAGGGCACCTTTATAAATGAAGGATTTAGAAAAGAGGACGACATAAGATGTGACACCAAACACTTGGACACTGAGAAATATTACTAAGATTGGCCAAAGCAATAAGAGTGAGGTCCTGGCCCAGAGAAGGCTTTACCTGCAGGGGTCGGGGGTCTTCCTTATGGGGCGTCTGTGCAGGTTCCTCCTGGATTGCAGAATCTGCTCCGTCTCCCCGATCTAGGAATTAGAAATGTAGAGGTCAAGAGGGCTATTAATTTAGGAAAGACAAATCCCGAGTATGAGGAGCACCAAGGCTAATAACAGGTCACCTCAGGATGCTAACATTCCAGGGCTGGGACGGCAGGTAGGTGACCACCCAGGGTGCTTACGTCTCCCTATCAGTAAGGGGGGCGCAGGAATGTATGGGGCAGGCTCAGGAGCGGTCAGTTACAGCTGAAACCTGCCTCCAACAACCAGGACCTGAGATAAGTCTAATCTAAACCATTTACCCAACTAGACACCGACAGACAGCCGTGAGCCTAACAAAGGGCCATAGGCCCCTATCTTACTGTCCATACTTCCTCCCCCCCCCTCTCATAGGAGAGCTTTATCCGCAAATTATTCTGCTATACATTAGTATTGCAGAACAGTGTACAGGTGTGTGCACCCCTTAGTGGTCAAGTCTCCTACAGGGACATAAATTACAAGGAAAAAATTTTTTAAAAAGACAAAGTATTAAAAGTTTAAGAAACTTCCATTTTACAAATTAAATAAAAAAAAATTAAAACAGACCTGGTGTTGCTGCATCTCTAAAAATCCAGTGTAATCTATAACCTTCTGTAGCTTGTACATTAAAAGTACATATAATTGGTATCACCACGTCCATAAAAGTGCAATGTAATATAAAGCCTTCTATAGCCGGACAGTGGTGATGGGAGAGGCGAGTATGGGGGAACTTTCAATTTAAACACACTGAGCCTTATATATGAAAAGTGTCTGGCAGTAACTGTCCATAGCAACCAATCAGAACCCATAGTAACCAATCAGAGCTCAGCTTTCATTTTCCCAGAGCACTGTATGAAATGAAAGCTGGGCTCTGATTGGTTGCTTTGAGCTCTGATTGTTTTTGTTGCCCATAGCAACCAGTCTTACTGCCAGACAGTCTTCATACCTAAGGCCCAGTGTGGATTATAGGGATTCCCGCTCCAACCTTCCGGCTGACTGAATAATCCAGGGCTTTGTAAAAGCTTGAGACGGGCAAATAACCTCCAGCATCAGCGACTCCCGGCTGTGGAGAACAGGAAACAGAGCCAACAGATTTACTATAAAATAATGAATAAAGCAAATAATTCTACAAGTGCAAAACAACTGCAGCCGGACGTTGTATTATTAACTTTTGGCGTGGGGGGGGTTTCCCGCTAATGGGGGTCACCCCCCGCCACCCCAGCAAAGTCGGCAAACCTCCCGCCGCCAACAGGCAGCAGGGGTTCTTTAAATGACCTAGTGCGCTACTCTGGCGGCGCCAGGCCGTTCCTACAGGCGGGTGAAGCAGCCGCGCACTCACCCGGCGAGTCTCACTGTGCAGAGAGGAGGCAGGAGGGATCGTTCCCCTCCTCTCTTCTCCCTCTGTATGCACAGCGCCCAGTAAGCGCTGTAGATATCCCCTCTTGTATGGGCTGCATCAGCTCCTTCAGTCCATATAGCTTACGACCTGGTTTGATCTCTCCTGATGGCTGTCCAGCCCCTGGTTGCTTTTGCTATAGCTACAGAACTGTTTGATCTCTTTCCCGATAGGCTGCCAGCATGGTTGCTATAGCTACAGACCTGGCTTCTATTGCAGCCTAGTGGAAGCCAGTAAACACGCCCCTGAATTCAAAATGAAATCCAGAAAACAGGACTGAGGTGAGATGAATCAATGTAGTGCGACAACTCCTTAACTCCTCTTATGACTTCAATCCTACCGAGTCTATAGTTACATTGACCCTATGTCTGTACTATGTAAGATACACATTGTAACCACGGAGTTCCAACCATTACAATCCAAAACTCTCTAAAATACTAAGTATCATTATTCATGTCCAGAGTCCAGTATTGTAACGTTTCCCCTCCTGCTCAGCAGCATCAGGGTTTGGAGCTTCTGCGGTTTCCATCTCCTACATTTATATCACATTGGTCGGACACAAAGTCTGACAGGTCCCACCTCGGGAACAGGCCTTGAAAGTGTTGTTTCACAATGGGGAGCAGGTCCTGCTTCTGTGCGACTCTACATTCTCCTCTATGGGAGTTCCCATCACTGGGGAGCGCTGTATTCTCCATTCTGTTCTATGGGAGTTCCCAGTACAGGGGAGCGCTGTGTTCTCCAGTCTGTTTTACAGGAGTTCCCAACAAAGGGGAGCGCTGTATTCTCCATTCTGTTCTATGGGAGTTCCCATCACAGGGGAGCGCTGTATTCTCCATTCTGTTCTATGGGAGTTCCCAATACAGGGGAGCGCTGTGTTCTCCATTCTGTTCTATGGGAGTTCAAAGTACAGGGGAGCGCTGTGTTCTCCAGTCTGTTACAGGAGTTCCCAACACAGGGGAGCGCTGTGTTCTCGATTCTGTGCTATGGGAGTTCCCAGTACAGGGGAGCGCTGTGTTCTCCAGACTGTCTTATTGGATTTGACTCTACAGGGGAGCGCTGCTCTCTCCATTCTGTTCTATGGGAGTTCCCAGTACAGGGGAGCGCTGTGTTCTCCAGTCTGTTTTATGGGAGTTCACAGTACAGGGGAGCGCTGCGCTCTCCATTCTGTTCTATGGGAGTTCCCATCACAGGGGAGCGCTGTATTCTCCAAATTTTGTTTTTGTGGGAGTTACCCAGTACAGGGGAGCGCTGTGATCTCCAGTCTGTTCTATGGGAATTCACAGTACAGGGGAGCGCTGTGCTCTCCATTCTGTTCTATGGGAGTTCCCAGTACAGGAGAGTGCTGTGTTCTCCGGTCTGTTTTACAGGAGTTCCCAACACAGGGTAGCGCTGTATTCTCCATACTCTTCTATGGGAGTTCCCATCACAGGGGAGCGCTGTGCTCTCCATTCTGTTCTATGGGAGTTCCCAGTACACGGGAGCGCTGTGTTCTCCAGTCTGCGCTATGGGAGTTCCCACTACAGGGGAGCGCTGTATTCTCCAGTCTGTTCTATGGGAGTTCCCATCACAGGGGAGCGCTGTATTCTCCAGTCTGTTCTATGTGAGTTCCCATCACAGGGGAGCGCTGTGTTCTCCAGTCTGTTCTATAGGAGTTCCCATCACAGGGGAGCGCTGTATTCTCCCATTTGTTCTATGGGAGTTCCCATCACAGGGGAGCGCTGTGTTCTCCAGTCTGTTCTATACGAGTTCCCAGTATAGGGGAGCGCTGTATTCTCCATTCTGTTCTATGGGAGTTCCCATCACAGGGAAGCGCTGTGCTCTCCAGTCTGCTCTATGGGAGTTCTCAGTACAGGGGAGAGCTGTGTTCTCCATTCTGTTTTACAGGAGTTCCCATCACAGGGGAGCGCTGTGTTCTCCATTCTGTTCTATGGGAGTTCCCAGTACAGGGGAGCGCTGTGTTCTCTCCATTCTGTTCTATGGGAGTTCCCATCACAGGGGAGCGCTGTGCTCTCCATTCTGTTCTATGGGAGTTCCCATCACAGGGGAGCGCTGCGCTCTCCATTCTGTTCTATGAGAGTTCCCATCACAGG
>JAODAL010018536.1:0-74489 GCA_025379985.1 Phyllomedusa bahiana
GTAAAACCCTTGGGCTCTATTCCTAACAATACTTCTGTCTCATTGCATGACCTGTCTTTTCCAAACCTCTCACCTATTGACAACTCGTGGCTCCAGTCTTGACTATACTCTTTTCTTATTCCATGGCTTCTCTCATCCTGACCTCTTTCCTGATAATGACTGTTGGCTCTAGTCTCCTAACCAAACTCCTGCCTCATTCTATGGCCCATCTCTTTCTGACCTATCTCGTAGTGACAACCCTTGGCTCTATTCTTGACTATACTTCTTTCTCATTCTGTGGCCTTTTTCTTTCTGACCTCTTTCGTAGTGACAACCCTTGGCTCTATTCCTGACAAAACTCCTGTCTCAGTCCATCGCCCATCTCTTCCTGACCTCTCTCCTGGTGACAACCATTGGCTCTATTCTTGATTGCATTTTAACCCTTGACTCTATTCCTAACAACACTTCTGTCTCATTGCATGGCCTGACTCTTTCAAACCTCTCAACTATTGACAACTCTTGGCTCCAGTCTTGACTATACTCTTTTCTTATTCCATGGCTTGTCTCATCCTGACCTCTCTCCTGATAATGACTGTTGGCTCTAGTCTCTTGACCATACTCGTGTCTCATTCCATGGCCCATCTCTTCCTGACCTCTGTCCTGATGACAACCCTTGGCTCTATTCCTGACAAAGCTCCTGTCTCATTCCGTGGCCTATCTCTTCCTGACCTCTCTCCTGGTGACAACCCTTGGCTCTATTCCTGACAAAGCTCCTGTCTCATTCCGTGGCCCATCTCTTCCTGACCTCTCTCCAGGGGACAACCCTTGGCTCTGTTCCTGACAAAACTCCTGTCTCAGTCCATGGCCCATCTCTTCTTGACCTCTCTCCTGGTGACGACCCTTGCCTCTATTCTTGACTACACTTCTTTCTCATTCCATGGTTTGTCTCTTCCTGACCTCTCTCTTGTTGACAATCCTTGACTCTATTCCTGACCACACTACTACTGCATCAGGACTACTACCACCAATCCATGACTTTTCTAGCTTTCTACAGTAAGGGCCATACCACCTTTCAGCCATTAGGGGTGAGGACAAGGTGAATCCCTAGACTCTGTACCCCAGTGTACCCTTCACCAAATGGCTTAGACAGTCCCCAACTCCACTCTGTGACCATAGTCCCTGCCGGACTTGCATTTACTATTTATTACTTCATGTAAATCTGTTCTTTAGATCTCCTACTTAAAATGCATCTGTTTTAGGGAAACAATAATCCTGCATAGCCTTGAGTGTGAAGCAGAGGAGCCCGGCTTGCGGTAATTATGCATTTATGTATATTAGTATTATCATATGGCTGACTGGTGCTCAGCCAGAATCCTTCTTCCATTAGCAAGGACATTTGCTTGTATTATTGAATTGCATTAATTTCTTTTCCCGGGCAGTGGTTTACATAACATTATGGCTGTGATTTACAAGCTCAGGCGACTTCTAAACAAATATATTTTTCTGGTGGATTACGTCTGAAAAGAATAAATATGAACAAGTCATTTACCCTAATCTCACCTGCTCTCTTTGTAATGATGCTCAGATGCATTACTTGATCTTTATCCGGGAGTCTGTGCCAAACATAGTGTTGTCCTAAGGCTTCCAAGATCTGGGGAGGTTATTATGCCCTCAAGAGCTGTAATCCTGGTCTACACAGTGCAGGGAGCTGTCCACGGTGCTGAAACTGCAGAGCAAGGCATATCAACATATAGAGATATTTGCTATATTGTTACAAATATTTTTTTGAATATGTATTAATTTGAACAACCAATTTTTATTATTAGCTGAAATGCACCCTAAAGAAAAATACAATAATACAGCAAAAAACTTTGAAAGTTGCCTTGTTTTAAAATATTTCGTTTTTTTTGCATACAGCCCCAATGCAGACCAATGTATTGGTGGATATCAAGCATTACTCCAGTAATCTTAAAGGGGTATTCTCACCACATTGATTAAATCTGAACATGTAGGCAAAGCTAAAAAAGACTATTACTAAATACATTGCTGTTAGGATTTTGTTTCCCTTCAGAGTTAGAGCAGTTATTATCTCCTGCTAAGAAGGCTTCTTAGCCTCTCAACCACCTCTCTCTGCTCTAGCAGTGGTTGGGATGGTGACATCACTCCCTGCTATGTATTATCAGCAACACAGGATCTTGTTCATGTTTCTTACTGACAAACTATGACTCTTTAGAGCTCTGTAGCCTCCTGACCTTCTGTTATAACCCCTCCATCACCAATGTCCCTCTAAGAGCCTCAACTAGGAATAGAAAAGCTGAAATGTCAGTCACTGCTGTAGAACCACCCACAGCCTGAACAGGAAGTAGGAGCCTGAAGTTGTAGAATCACCCACAGCCTGCGCAGGAAGTGGGAGCCTGAAGCTGTAGAACCATCCACAGCCTCAACAGGAAGTGTTAACCTAAAGCTCTAGAATCGCCCACACCTTGATTAGGAAGTGGGAGCCTGAAGCTGTAGAACCACCCACAGCCTGAACAGGAAGTGGGAGCCTGAAGCTGTACAACTGCCCACAGAATAAACAAGAAGTGGGAGCCTAAAGCTGGCTGTGAAGAGCAGCCTCTGTGAAACAGCCAGATAGTAAAACCCTTTAAATTAGAAATACCTTTTTGTTTAATGTATCCAGCTCCTATGCAAAACTATGTGATTCCATAATAACAGATTATGAACCTTATATAGTATTATTCTAATGTCATGCATTACCCTAAACCTACAGACAGGAGAAAAAGGGGTATATAAAAGAGGAACATGCAAAATTAACCTGCCCACAGGATTTGTTTGTGGTCTGTAACCATGATGAACTCATTGTTCTGCATAGAAGCTGTGTACACAAAATAAGGGGAGCGCTAAGTGAACACTACTTAGAAGGCTGAAGCAATAAGGGTATTGGGGTCTGCACAGGTACAATACATTTGAATGCGCCAAAGATATGCTATGCTCTGCAAGGCCTGCAACATGCCAGATTTATGAACCAACATATGATAGGTTCATACATTCAGGCGCACTGCACACTCATTTAATGCGCTTTAACTCCCTAATGACCATGCACTGTCTTTTGACGTCGCTGCAGACATCAGAGTTTGCGTCTCCCTGCGCCGCAGCATCGCTGGGAACGGGGCTGTACTACACAGCCTTGTTCCCAGCGCAGCTCCTGCGAGCACCAGGGAGCGGGGGAAACCTCCGCTCCCCAGTGCTTTAACCCTTTGATTGCCGCAGTTCGTCACCGCAGCGCAATCAAAGGGTTTCCCTGCTCTGTTGGGAGATCAGGACACCCAGTGACCCGACATCCTGGGGAACGGCTGCACAGTCATCCCTGGGGACCTAGAGTAGCCCCAGGGCTGTCTGTGTAACAAGCCAGTGACCAGGACAAACTGTGTGCTGTCCTGATCACTGCCTGTGTCAGACTGACACAGATTACAATATATTAGCAAATATGAATATGCTAATACATTACCAAGTGTAAAAAAAAAAGTAACACATTTTTTTAAAAAAAGTAAAAACATAAAAAGTGTAAATAAATAAATAAATAAATTGTAAAATAAAAATAAATATTTAATAAAAGATAATTGTCCATACATTACACACACACAAAAAAAATCCCTACATATATTGGGTGTCCACACGACCATAATAACCTGTAGAATTAATCTAACAAGTTATTAAGATGTTAAAAATGTAAAAAAACAAACAAAAAAAACCAAAAATAATTAAATAAAATTCTGCAATTATCTATAAATTAATTTAAACTATTCCCCCATAAATTACAACTTTTCTCCAATAAAATGACGCCTCATAAAACTGCATCATTGAAAAAATAAAAAAGTTACAATAGTTGAAACGCAAGGAGGCAAAAACAAAAAAAATGTTCTGGTCATTAACTACTTTTCAGGCATTCGGCTCAAGGGGTTAAAATGGATGTGTCGGCGCCAAGTTTCATACATGTCGCCCATTGTTTTTTTACATGTTTTGTTCATTAGTACTTGTGTGCCAAAACCAGCAATTAAATCTATTACAAGATTAAATATAATGGAAACGTTTGTACCCCTTCTGGGTTTTTAAACCCGTTCCTGGTTTTGGCTTAGAAACACAGCAGCACCCAGCCAGCACTAAAACCATACAGACATTGGACTAGGAGAATATTTAAAATGCATTACTGCTATGCTTTATATACACAAGATAAAGGCTTTTAGTGCACAGTTTGATCAAATTGTGTATGCCCACCACTTGGCTCATAAGTATTGAAAAATACACATGAAATAAATTGCCCTGTGAACCCCATCTAACTTTTAGATAGTGATAGCAAATGTTGGCCATAGAGTCTTCACAGTACAGAAAAAGAATATCTAAAAGAAAAGAACAGTCATCATATAAAACAACTCTCAATAAAAAAAAATGATAACTAATAAAAAAATAAATTCAAATAAATACAACAATAAAAAGAGGTTTGGAGGAATGGAAAAAAGTGGTAGGCAGACAAAGGGAAAATCAATAAGCAAATGTATAAATCATAGAGTCCTGGAATGTACAGTATAAGAACCATCATCAATACAAGCCCAGGCTCAGTATGTGCAGAAATAACCAAATATAATCCTATATATATATATATATATATATATATATAATATATATATATATTATATATATATATATATTTTTATATATATATAAAATAGCTTCATTGAATCAAGATCTACAAACTGAAACATATGGCAAGGGACAAATGAACTAGTAAGAATGTAAAGTATAGAGACCGGGAAACCTGCTGCACCTCCCACGCGTTTCATCACAGCCTCATCAGGGAGGGCAATGTTCATTTGCTCCCTGCCGTATGTTTTAATGTATGTATCCAGATTCAATTAAACCATTATATATACAGGCTGCCACCCCTCCCCCCTCACACACACATCCCTCATTACAAACAAGATCGCTTCTGAAGGTTTGTTCTGAAGTTGAATTTGTATGTAACTTACCATAGAATAGGTATGTTTTTAACCAGTTCCTGACTTTAAGTGCACAGTTTGATCAAATTGCATATGCCCTCCTTTGGTTTATAACTACAGATGCAAAATCGCTATGTGAACCCGGTCTGACTTTGCACCGTCTACCTTTTACATCATTATCCCCTTCCAGACCAGGCACACAGTTTTTTTAATAATTTAAAGGAAAATAGTAAAATAAAGTCTGTTTTTTACATAAAAAAATAAATAAATTATTAGTATACTAAGAACCTCCTGATAATTTTTATGAATTTTTGCTTAGTAGCAAAAGATTAATGTATAACATGTGGATGTGTGGTCCTTGTCTGTGTGTAATATATATATATATATAATATATATATATATATATATATATATATATATATATATTTTATATATATATATATATATATATATCTTGTGGGGAGCGACCATAGGAAGTCGCAGTGTTCTGCCACTAGGTGGCATACGTGCCACCCAGAGCCTGGTCACGGTGGGGGAAGCCAGGTATTGTCAATCAGCAACATTAGGGTGCTGACCCTTGTACATAGCATGGCTAATGTCCACCCATTAAGCGATGGCCTTCCCAGAACAACTGCAGATGGTTGGGTGGTTGTTCCCATGTTCCAGGTCTCCGTGTTCCAGCCCCAGGTATTGGGTAGTCTTCTGAAGACATATTTAAAGGCCTCCTACACCAGATGATCGGGAGGCGTGGTCTGCTACCTGCAGTTGGGAGCAGGGCTGCCATACAAGGGGTACAGCCGGTACTCCTGTATGGGGCCCGGAGAAATAAGGCGGCCCGCTTCATGCAGGCACGCTATTTCTACCACATCGGCACAGGTAGAGCACGGTGCAGCCGGAAGCGTCAGCGCTCTACATAGGGCCGGGGTGGCGGCTGGCAGTGGCGGCGGTTGCTGGGAGGGGGCCCGTTGCTTCCTGCACTGCTGCGCTCGCCTGTGCGGTATTAAACGTGATTGTTGTGTACGGCCGTGCTAGTAGGGCGGGGCAGTGAAGGAGGGGGCCCGCGCTCCGACCTCAGCTGCGCACAGGCAGAATCTTCTACGTACATGATCCGGATGCGCGCTGTAGACGGAAGCCGGGCCCTCCTCTCTGTCTGTGTGCCCAGGTGTGTGACTAACTTGAATCTGTGACCTGGCCCCGCCCCTTGGGGGCGGAGCTTCACGGATTCAAATTGTTCAGGCATCCCTGGGCACACAGTGGGCAGCGGAGAGTGCGGGCCACAGGGCCGCCGCAATGCTGCTGAGACACTGCGGAGGCGGCTCCGCGGGGTGAATAGTCCAGCAGCAGCATCACTGGCTGCCTGTGTAGAGAGACGGGGCCCTGAGAGAGGGAGGGGGCAGAGGGGGGCCCAGGAGTGCAGCAGCAGCGGCGGAAGCAGGGCTGCTTGTTTTAACATAGTATGTAAAGTAAGTGTGTGTATGTTTGTACTGTGTGTGAATGTCTATTGTGAGGATTATTTATATATGTGGCATGGGTGTTGTATAAAGTGTGTGTGGATAGTGTATGTGTGTGCATACCTGATGTGTGTATGACGTATGTAGTATTACTATGTGTGCATGATGTGTGTGTATAAACTATGTGTGCATGGATGGTGTGTAGATAGTGGTGCATGGATGTGTGTATACTATGTGTGTATATACTATGTGTGCATGAGTGTGTGTATATACTATGTGTGCATGTATGTGTGTATATAATGTATGTGAATGTTTGTATATACTGTGCATGCAGAGATGTGTGTGTTATTCTACTATGAATGCATGGATGTGTATATACTGTTATACGGATATGTGTATATACAGTATATGGATGTGTGTAGATACTGTGCATGGATCTGTGGATATACTGGATTTATATAGGCTATACTGATTGTGTAGATAGCATGTGTATATACTGTTTGTGTGTGTGCAGCGTGTATACACTGTGTGTATAAAGTGTGTGTAGCACATGTGTGTATATATTTTGTATGCCTGTGTGCTGTATACAGGGTGTATACCTAGCCTAAATTATAAAAATTGTCAAACTACAAATTCATATACAGATGGATAGATAGATATGAGATATAGATATGAGATAGATAGATATGAGATAGATAGATAGATATGAGATAGATAGATAGATATATATGGGATAGATGGATATGAGATAGATAGATATGCGATAGATAGATATGAGATAGATAGATATGAGATAGATAGATATGAGATAGATAGATATGAGAGAGATAGATAGATATGAGATAATAGATATGAGATAGATAGATATGAATAGATAGATAGTTAGATAGATATGAGATAGGATAGGATAGATTAGATTGAGATAGATAGATAGATAGATAGATTGATTAGATCTATCGAGATATGTAGATAGATAAACAGAAAATTGCAGCACTCACGGTATTTAGAAACTTTTTTCAATAGCAAGTGAATTTAGTTTTCCACATGTTCTAAGAGACGACGTTTCGGCCTCTCTCACATGAGCACATATCAAGTTCTTGATAATGGCTCTGCGGAGAGAAACGAAACGTCGTCTCTTGGAACATGTGGAATATAAATCACTTATTTCTATTTGAAAAATTTTAAATACGTGGGGGGGGGGGGGCGAAAGTTTTTTTTGGGCTTGCAATTTTTCTGTTTTATCTACAATTTTGGAACTTTTGCCAAGGTTCCACATTGCTGGCACCCCGCCGGGAACTGCCGTTGTTGGGAAGATGCGGATTGTTTCTTTTTCCTTGTTCGAGTAGATAGATAGTGTCACCGGGATGCCCCTGCGACCCTACGTCCCGGGTCGAGGAGCATTCCGTGCCCACCGACTCTGAGCGGCGCCCGTCCCGCACCTCGGGTCCGGGGTCCGATCATCCCGCACTGCGGGTCCATGGCCCCAGTGACTTACCGGCCTCGCTCCATGCCCGTCTGTCCTTGGTCCCTCGGCATTCTGAAACGTGTCGCGGGCGCCGCCCCCTTTAGGGAGCGCGCGCTCGGCAGTCTGAGATTTAAAGGGACAGTGCGCGGTAATTGGCCATTAACTGGGCACTGATCCTATTTTAGCCCAGCCTCTTACCAGTGGTCTTTGCGGACTTTAGTGCCACATGCTATTGGGAAAGCGTTCCAGAAAGACTTGTCTCGGCTCATACCGTGTACCGAAACCCTATTTGCTTACGTTTACCGACCACGAACCTTGCCGACCTGCCCTGACCTTCTGCTGTCTACGTTCACAAAACCTTCTAGTCGCCTGCCCTGACCTTCTTGCCTGTCCCCGTACGAGCCTGACTTGCGATTCTGTACCTCGCTACCCTTGGCCGCCACCGCTGGCAGCCCAGCCAGTGGTAGTGGACCTGGTGACTCCGCCGCAGCATAGTCCATCCACGATTTGCGCGGGCTTGGGGAATAACGGGACCACTTAGATTCCACTCCCTGGGTGTTGGGCTTACGCCATGTCGCCTGCAGCGGTGGTCCAGAGATCCAATCTCCAGACCGTTAAGAGTAAGATCCGGCATGGATTCGCCAAGGCGTAGGCGGAGCGTCGCCATATCACCCACCGTCGTGGTCAAGCAATCAAAACAGATACACGCCAGCAAGCACAAGCAGCTCGAGCAGCTCTCATCATGGATGCAGCAGCTCCATCGCCAATCAGCTGAAGCAAGTCGGCTGCAGTGGTTCCTCCCGTGGCGGCGCTCCAGTCGGTTACTAAGCTCGCTTGTCCATTGCCGACAAGTTTGATGGGGACCTAAGGCATGCAGGGGCTTCTCTCACCCAGTGACTCCCTTCATGTGGGAACTTATGCGCTGGTCAGTTACTTCGGAAGATCAATGGTGGCTTTCATGGTCAGTCCTCCTCTTGGTAAAGCCATGGCCTGGGCAACTCCTCTCCTGGGACCGGGCGATCCGGTCACCGTGACCTGGTGAACATTTCTACAAGGAATTCCGTAGTGTCTTCGTAAGAGCCTGCCCGCGCTTGTCATCTGCTGACGAAGAGCCTCCGCTGTTGAAACTGCAAACAAGGGAACGCCTCCGTGGGAGACTACGCGTGCAGTTCGCACACTTGCATCGGAGCTGGCGTTTGGAATGATCGCAGCGTTTGCGGCCACGTTCAAGAAAGGCTCTCCAGCCAGATTAAGGATGCCATCGCCGCCCGGGACTCTTGTCTTCTTTAAGCGAGTCATTCATTTGGTAACCGGATTTATATCGCTTTGCAGAGAGACGTGAGGAGCTCCGCCAAGAGCAAGAAACCAGTTCTACACGCCGCCTTGTCCCGTCCTGCTCGGTTGTTTCTACTGGCCTCACAGCTCCTTCCCAGCCAGCATGTGGAAGAGGCCATGCCAGTGGATAGAGACCACCTGACTCCGCAGGAACTGACCAACGGCGTTAAGGAAAACCCTATATTTCTACTGTGGGCAGCCGCTGACATCTCCTCAGGGGTTGCAAGCCCGCTCTGCAGGCGGCCGGGGAGACTGAGCGAACCTAGGCTACGTGGAAGAGGCGTCACAAGGGCGGTGTGCAGTCTCTCTCCTCGTGTTGCTGAACATACCGTCCTGGGTCTGCACGGAAGCAGGGAACCACTTTCCAAAGCTTACAGTCCTTCCATGGACCTTTCGGTTGGATGGGAACTTCTTGGACCGATGCCGTGGTGTCTCAACACCATCTTCCCGTGGTTCTCTGGAGAAACCCCTATCATATCCTACGTCCAATGGGGAGATCCTCAGCGATCTAGTCCGTTACCGTACGAGCCACATGTTCCCTTTTTTTTCATTCAATTGGAGCACTGCATCAAGAGAGACTGTCGTTCTAAGTGTTACCCATGGTCTTCCTCGGCCCATCTATGTGGGTCTTTCCGTGCTGCTTAGCAACCATGACCCGGTGCTTGACTGGCAGACCGGGCGAGAGTTTTGCGATGGGGACCAGAGTGTCGGTCTTCGCTTTTTTGGTGGCGCCTCGCCGGTGCTTACCGCTTCTCCGTGTTACGTCTAAAGTCTAGCGGGTCTCCCGTGTCATATCGGAATTTTCTGATGTCTTTTCCTGGAGCAAGCAGGCGACCTTGCCGCCACAATCATCCATATGATTTGCTCGTTTGATCTACTGCCCTCTGATACGGTACCAGTCCTCCTCGGGGCTAGAGTCTACCCCTTATCCGTTCCTGAGACTCAAGGCCATGTCTGAATAAATCCGGGAATATTTCAGTAAGGATTTATTCAAAAAGTCCGTTCTCCCGCGGGGAGCAGGATTCTTTGTTCGTCGGGAAAGAAGGACGTAGGCTCCTACGACATCTGCATCGTCTACGGGGTCTGACAAGATCACGTAAAGAAAACTAGAGAGACCGTCTTCCATGATCACGGAAACTATTCGGACAATATACAGGGCGGCAAGGGTCTTTTCCAAGCTGGATCTGAGAGGGGCCTACAGAATTTGTCCGGATCCGGTCAAGAGGCGCGATGAGTGGAAGACGGCCTTCAAGCACCAGAGGGACACGTCACTTTCAAGTACCCTGGTGATGCTTTCGGACTACGCGATAATGCGCCTGCCGTATTCCAGGAGTTAGTTAATGAATGTCTTCAGGGATCTTATCTTAACCTGTGTCTCGTGGTCTACCTGGAAGAAATCCTGATATACTCTCCTGAATACTTGAGATCACGCCTTCTAAGTCGGCCAAGTGCTACAGTGCCTACGAGCTAATCAACTTCGTAATGCCAAATTAGGGAAGTGCCTCTGTCCAGCAAGTCAGCCTTCCGTTCTGGGTTATTTATCTCAGGACCAAGGGTACGGATGGACCCAGCCAAGTTGTCAGCCGTATTGCACAATGGCCACGCCAAGTGGGCATGCGGGCCATTACAACGGTTCTGGGCTTCTGCATCTTTCTACCGCAGTTTATCCGAACTTCTCCACGCTGGTGGATCCCTTCCCATTGTGGGCCCTTCATCGAGGAAGAACGCCCCAATCCACGGAGCTTGCTTCGAGGCGAGGAAGCGTTCTCCAAGCTAAAAACGGCTTTAGCACTCTGCGTCCCTTCTGTCGCGGCCACGGAACCCAGCGGAGCTCGATAACCCTTCTCGCTTGAAGTAGACGCCTAATCGTAGCGCTGGATGCAGGTCCTCACGCAAAAAGGTCCCCACTTGGCAAAACGAGTCACTTGTGGATTCTTTTCTAAAACCATTTTCACTGCAGAGGAGAAATTACACCATGGATGATCGGGGAATTATTAGCCATGCGCTAAATAACTGGCCCTGGAAGAATGGCGATAATGGGAAGGGGCCCCTGGCCTGGCATCCCATTTGTATCTACTCGGATCATAAAAACCTGTCAGTACCTCCAGGACTGACAAGCGATTAATCCACGCACAGGCTGGTGCTCGCTTTTCTTCTCCCGCTTTAATTTTCAAGATTCATTTCCGCCCTGCCGAGAAAAACTGTTGGAGGCTGATGCCCTCTCCAGTGCCTCCGAAGTGGTGGTGATGAAGCGAATCCCAGAAGCAATAATTTCTCAGGAAACGCCTTATCCCCTTTTGTCTTCAAGCACGTCTCCACCACCCCGGGGAAGACTACGCGCCCTGCGCTCCGTAGGCGTATCCTGAAGTGGGGTCACTGCTCGCTGGCTGGTGGCCGGGCACTCCGGTTGCCACCACAAAGAGTTTCCTCCTGATCATCCCGGTTCTATTGGTGGCAGGACCTCGATGAAGACGTTAATGAAAAAGGGGTTTTTTTTTTTTTTTTTATTCCGAGCAGGGTGTACCTCCTGTGCTTCGCAACAAGGCTCCTCGCCACAAGCGGCATAGGTTCTTGCACCAACTGCGCCCATCCCTATGCAACCCATGGGTCATCCAATGTAGCGATGGACTTCATAACGAACTACCCCGGTAGTCCTCGGGTAATACCATTGTGGGGGGTGGTTAAAACGGTTTTCTAAAATGGCACATTTTGTCCCTTTGCCAGGCTTGCCTTCCGGCCCCGCACCTGGCCGCGCTATTTTTCTCCACATTTTTCGTGCTGCACGGTCTCCTCTCCAATCATCTTGATCGGGGGGGTGCAGTTTTGTTTATAAATTCTGGGGGACCTTTGCAGACATACTCCAGGTGATGCTTGACTTCTCCGGACTTACCAGCCTCAGACGATATGGCCACCAGGGTGGAGAGAGTGAAATCAGTTCTGAGGATGTTCCCTGAGCCACTTCGTTGTTCTGCCACGCAAAATGACTGGGCCAACCTTACTTCCTTGTGCGGAATTTCATATATTTCCAGCCGCAGAGTCAGAAGTCGCGGTGTGCTCTCCCTTCTTTTTTTGCGTTTGTGTAAGGCTTACATCCCCGCCCAACTCTCCACTAGCATCTCATCCGAGGGTCAAGCTGACTGGACACTGTCTAGTCCAAGGACATAGGGACCATTTGGTCCGCTGACCCGCCATCCCTGCCTCCGTGCGTCTGACCGCATGAAGGCGCAGGCAGATAAAAGAAGAAGCCCTGACTCCTGTGTCTTCTCCCCGGGTGATAAAGGGTGTGGCCGTGGTCGCCAGATGATGTCGCCTCAAAATCCCCTCCTACAACAACTGGGGACCCTGCTTTGTAGGACCCTTCGAGGTTCCTTAAGCAACATAAACCCGGTGGCCTATTAAACACCGGGCTCCCTCACTTACCATGCGTCTCCCGAACTCCTTCCATGTCTCGCTCCGAAAACCCCTGGTCCTTAATGTTTCTGCTCAGAAGGAGTCCATCCTCCGTCTAGTGGGCTGATGCCGCTAATGTTCTTTGTGGTTTAAAGAAATCCTGGGTATGAGGAGGACTGAGGGAAAGCGATAATTTTCTCGTTGACTAGGAAGGGGTTCAGGGCTCGTGAAAGATCGATGATGCGGAGGAGAACATCACTGGACGCAGGCATTATGTTAAGAATTTCTCCACTCTATAAAGAAGGGGGGACCCAAGGGGGGGGGGTACTGTCACGGATGCCCTGCAGACCCTCGTTCCCGGGTCGTATGCGCATCTGTGCAGCGACTCTGAGCGGCGCCCCGTCCCGCACCTCGGGTCCGGGGTCCGCTCATCCCGCTGCCGGGTCCCCCAGTGACTTACCCCGGCCTCGCTCCTGCCCGCGTCTCTGGTTCCCTCGGCGTAAGTTGCGCGGCGCCGCCCCCTTTGGGACGCGCCATGCGCGCCGGCAGTCTGAGATTTAAATGGAAAGTGCGACTGTAATTGGCCATTGACGGGCACTGATCCTATTTTATCCCAGCTTTCAGTGGGCCTTTGCCGGATCTTTAGTGCTCATGCCTATTGGGAAATGCGTTCCAGTCTAAGCTTGTCTCGCCTACCGTGTACGAACCCTTTTGCTTATGTTTTACCGACCACGATCCTATGCCGCCTGCCCTGACCTTCTGCCTGTCAGCGTTCACAAACCTCAGCCGCTGCCTGACCTCTTGCGTCACCGACTACGAGCCTGGACTGCCGTTATGTACTCGGCCCACCCCGCTACCTCCCCTCTTACCCCAACACTCAACTTTGGCCGCCACCGCAGGCAAGCCCCGCCAGTGGTAGTGACCTGGTGGACTCCGCCGCAGCAAGTCCATCCCGCTTTGCGGAGGCTCTGGTGACTACCGGGGACCAACTTAGATTCCCACTCTCCTGGTGTGGGCTTAGCATCGCTGCGTGGTCCAGAGATCCACCTCCAGGACTGTGACAGATAGTAGTAGATAGATAGATAGATAGATAGATAGAATAGATAGATCAGATAGATAGGAGGAATAGATAGATAGATAGATATGAGATAGATAGATATGAGATAGGATAGATATGAGATAGATGAATAGTGATAGATAGATAGATAGAAGATAGATAGAAAGATAGATTGAGATAGATCAGATCGGAGATTGATAGGAGGATAGATAGGAGATAAGATAGATAATAGATAGGAGTAGAAAGATAGTATGTGATAGATAGATAGATATGAGAAAAGATAGATGATATATAGATAGCTAGATTTAGATAGATAGAAAGATAGATATGAGATAGATAGATAGGAGATTGATTGGAGTTAGATAGGAGATAGATAGATAGATAGATATGAGATGATAGATAGATAGATAGATAGATAGTTATGAGATAGATATGGAGATGGATAGATAGATATGAGATAGAGTATATAGATAGGATACGGTATATAGATATGAGACTGGATAGATAGATATGAGATAGCTAGATAGATATGAGGATAGATATGAGTTAGATAGATAAATCGATAGAATAGATAGATATGAGATAGATAGATATGAGATAGATATGAGAGATAGATAGATATTAGATAGATAGATAGATAGATAGATAGATAGATAAGAGATAGAGAGATAGATAGATATGAGACAGATAGAGATGAGGAGATAGATAGATATGAGATAGATAGATAGATAGATAGATAGATAGATAGATAGATAGGAGATCGATTAGGATGATAGGATAGATATGAGTAGATAGGATATAGATAGATATGAATAGAGTAGATATGAGATAGATAGATTAGATATGAGATAGATAGATAGATATAGATAAATAGATAGATCTGAGATCGAATAGATAGAGATAGAAGATAGATAGATAGATAGTAGAGTAGTAGATAGTATGTAGATTAGATAGATAGATAGATAGAAGATAGATAGGAGATAGAGAGATATGAAATAAATTGATATGAGAGAGATTTTTAGAAGATAAATAGGAGATTAAGATGACATCGATATGACATAGGTAGATAGATTGATAGATAAATAAGATGGTAATATGTCTGTGCTGTTGACTGCTGTCTCTGGGCAGTGGCTATGGTGGGACGAGGCTGCGGCTCCTATTCTTCCTGCGTGGTACCTGGTCAGGCACAGTTGGGTGAATCGGGACAATAATTGGTGTCCCCTCGAAGAGACGTCTTTGGTTACGTGGGTACCATATTAGCGGAAAGATGTTCCCGGCGGCCACCCATGTCCCAGGAGCAGGTAAGGGAACACCCTATTTCCTTACATTATACATAAGTCCGGCGGGGGGGGGGCACATAACTTGTGTTTTTAATGCTTCTCTTTGCTGTCCAGTTTGCTTCCTGCTGAATTTTCTTCCAACTTTTTAGTCACAGAAACTTCTGCAGGATTGTATGGCTTACTCCATGAAGGTGCATAACTGTAACTCAGCAGGAGAGTTGTAATAGATCACTGGAATGACAATATACTGCAGTGCACAAGTGCTATTGTATATTGTTCCAGTGATCTTTTTTATAAGTACCCATAGAGAAAACAATTATATCACAAGGTAATCTAGAAAAAGCCCCCCACCACCACTCTACGATTTTTTTTTTTTTTTTGTGGGACAGCAAGGGCTGTGGAAGGCCCAGACAATTTGGCTGTATGGGGCCCTGAAATTCCTGAGGCAGCCCTGGTTGGAGTAGCAAAGGAGCTAGGAGACGGGTCTTGGCCCAGAGCCTTGAAGAAGCTGCGACCTGTATGAAGAACTGGCAGTAATGAAAAGAGTGCATTGTGGGGTTTGAAATTTAGGTCCAGCTCACACGTTTAGAGAGGACACTGAGCGTATATGTTCAGTTTGTGGCTAGACGGCTCTGAGGTTTAGTTGTGTTTTAGTGTTTATTTTCTTGGTATCCTGCCTATTTAAAGCTGTATGGAGACCAGTCTAAACGAAAAGCTAGTGTTGGGAGTGCAATTCTAAGGCGGTGCCAACCGTTAACAGAATAGGGCGATCCCAGAGCGAAATACCCCAGATGGCCAGGAGGGTGTCCAGGATGTGAGGGACCGCCAACAAATATATATGTATATATACTTATATTAATATATTATTATATTATGGATAGTATATATATAGATTTATATATAGATATAGACATACATATATATATAATATATATATATACGTATTATACATTATTATTATATATATATATTATATATATCATTAGTATACTATATATATTTCACTCAACGGCCACTTTATTACGGGTACACCTGTCACCAAGCTGCTCGTTAACCACTTAATTTCTAATCAGCCAATACATGGCGGCCAACTCAGTGCATTTTAGGCATGTAGACATTGGTCAAGACAATTCTCCTGCAGTTCAAACCGAGCGATCAGTAGAGGAAGAAAGGTGATTTGAGTGCC
The DNA here is from genome assembly GCA_025379985.1 of Phyllomedusa bahiana. Lineage (NCBI taxonomy): Eukaryota > Metazoa > Chordata > Amphibia > Anura > Hylidae > Phyllomedusa > Phyllomedusa bahiana. The sequence goes on from JAODAL010018536.1 coordinate 16,138, forward strand.
TTTGGGAACGTGGCATGGTTGTTGGTGCCAGAAGGGCTGGTTCTGAGTATTTTCAGAAAAACTGCCTGATCTCCTGGGATTTTCACGCACAAACCATCTCTAGGGTTTAGCAGAGAATGAGTATCGGAAAAAAGAAAAAAACATTCCACGTGAGCGGCATGTCATTGGTGGTCGGAATGCCTTGTTGATGCCATGAGGTCAAAGAGTGAATGGGCAGACTGGTTCGAGCTGATCGGAAAGGCAAAACAGTGACTCAAATAGCCACCCGTTAAACCAAGGTAGGAAAAGAGGCAATCCTAGACACGCACAGTACGGACCAACTGATTGTGGAAGATGGGCTACAGCAGCTGAAGACCACACCGGTGTGCCACTCTTTCAGCTAAAGAACAGGAAACTGAGGCTCCAATTTGCCCAAGCTCATCGAAATTGGACAGTTAGAGATTGGAAAAACGTTGAATGTCTGTTGAGTCTCGAATTTCTGCTGCGACATGTCGGATGTAGGTCAGGAATTTGGCCGTCTCAACAACCATGAAAGCATGGATCCATCTGCCTTGTATTCAACGGTTCAGGCTGGGTGGTGGTGGTGTCATGGATGTGGGGAATATTTTCTTGGCCATTTTGGGCCCCTTGGTACCTATTGAGCATCGTTGCAAACACCTTGTGGAATCTAGCCACGAAGAATTGATGCAGTTGCTGAAGGCAAAAAAGGGGGTCCACCCGTTCTAGCATGGTGGTACCTTATAAAGTGACAGGTGAGTTGTATATACATATATATTATATTATATATATATATATATATTATATATATATATATATATATATATATATACACACACACACATATATATATATATTTATTCTGATTTAGTTATATATATATAAAATATATTATATTTATATAAATATATATAAATGATATATACACATATTTATATAAATATATATGTATATATATAAATATATATATATACTTTATATATATATATATATATTATATATATATAATATATATATATACATATAAATAATATACCTATATATATATACTATATATATATATATATATAATATATATTTATATATATATATAGTGACAGAGTGTCTGGACTGGTCATAGAGGGAAGGTATATCTGCCCACGGTACCTTATGTCTGCCAGGTAACAAGCAACCAGAAAGAGCTGTGTTAGAGATCTCAGAGATCTCTATGTGTAGGGTTTTTGTAAGGGCTGGTTTGCTGGAGTGGGGATAGCGAGGGTGGGCCCCACTCCAGCTGGGCAGTCCTGGTCTTGGGCTGTCTGATTAAGTTTAGGTGTGTCCACCTCATATAAGGCCAGAAGTGCAGACACCCAGTCTCTCAGCCTGGGAACAGGTTATCTGTCAAGAGCCTGTGGGAAGCAACCTCTTGTGGGTACAGATGATACTGTTAAGTATGGTGGGACTGGGTATTATGCCCGGCACTGTGTTAGAGAGGAATTCCTGATCGTATAGTTAGAGCGGACAGGTAATCATAGGGATTTGTGTGTTTGTATTTATGTACCACAAACTGACAATTAAAAACTGGCTAGCGGTCAGGTTTTAAGTGAACTTCTCTTGTCGTTTGGACATCTGCCGCCCGGCTGAGCTAGGTCCCGTCTTACCCTGGAGATGACCACACTGCTACTAATCTACTTCTTACTATATATATAGCATATTATTACTAGTTATATTAATAACTCATTTAAGCTTTAGCAATTCATTAGAATATTATTTGAACTTTAACTTCTATAGCAACAACTTTGTGACAAAGGGAGGAGCTTCCCCTGAAATTTCGCCATTCAAGTCCCTTTGCTTAAGTTGGCATAAACCAAGCTAAAAGCTCACAAAAAGATTGAAGGACATATGGACTATGATGCAAATGACATGGAGACACCAGATGACGTTTTATATCTTCAGAAAGTTATTGCTATAGAAGTAAATGTTGAAGTTAGATTCAAATAAATTGCTGTCATTTATATAAATAATTCTCATTTCTGCCCACCCACCTCTTCTCTGCAGGTGGTGAGGCAAAATCGATTGGGGTCTACTCTATGATATCTATTTAATAAGTCGTAAAGGTTGGTTTTGGAAGATACCTTTAACTGAACCTTTTTGTAGTTAAAAAACACATCTTTTTGTAGAAATCTTTTTCTGTGTTTCATCTCCTGATGCATGAATCTCCCACAGAGGTATAATTGAATGTCAAAGGGGTTGTCTCACTACCAGGATTGCTGCTTTTTATGTTAAAGATCTTGCAAAAACAAGTCATTTTGCAATATATGTCCATTAACAGTTGTCCTACCTATTCCTAGATATCCCCTCTTGTATGGGCTGCATCAGCTCCTCAGGTCGCTATAGCTACAGACCTGTACAATCTCTCATGATAGGCTGCCAGCACTGGTTGCTATAGCTACAGACCTGTTCAATCTCTCATGATAGGCTGCCAGCACTGGTTGTTATAGCTACAGACCTGTTTAATCTCTCCTGATAGGCTGCCAGCACTGGTTGCTATAGCTACAGACCTGTTGGATCTCTCATGATAGGCTGCCAGCACTGGTCGCTATAGCTACAGACCTGTTGGATCTCTCATGATAGGCTGCCAGCACTGGTCGCTATAGCTACAGACCTGGCTTCTACTGCAGCCTAGTAGAAGACAGTAAACATGCCCCTGAATTCAAAATGAAACCGAGAAAAAAGGACTGAGGTGAGATGAATCAATGTAGTGAGACAACCCCTTTAAGCCGGTAATTTAGGCCCTTATCTAAATATAGCAGAGCTAAAGTGCACTGATAACAGCCAAGTTGGATTTGTAGAGGATACCTGAATAGACAAACTATCGGTGGAAAAGAGGTGAGCCACTGTGCCATTCAGAAAACTGGTGTCTTCTTATTTGGCAAGAGAGCCTTGAGACACTAAGGCCTGGGTGCAATGTTACCTAATCACCTCCTATAGCTTCATTCCAGTTCTCCTACTGCAATGAGACACTAAGCTTTTGTACCAAGCCAAATCAGCCCAGAAAGGGCCCCACTGAAAATTTTATCAAAGTGTGTCCCCCTCCTAGGACTCCTAATCACCCATCATCTATTGTTACAATGTGTACCTTAAAAGTGGACCTTTTGGGTAGCTTTGGATTGGCTAAACTAGGCTAGTCAAGCTGGATTTGTAGAGCAGACCTGAATAGGCATAGTGTCAGAAGGAAAGAGAAGAGCCACTAGGACGAATAAGCATAACATGGTGGTAAGCATAACATCTGTGGAAAACCCCTTCAGAAATTTTTCCAGGGAAACTGACCACATTATCTTACCTCCCTGATAGTGATGAGCGATTACGTTGACTATCGTCATCAGGTCGATAGTCGATATCGGCAATTATCAAGACGATTTCCGATAGTCGATAATAGATTATCGCCGATTACCATTAAAGTCTATGGGAGAGGAACAACGGCTTCATTCTTACACCCAAACAGGGCTGGAGAAGCTGGAATTAACATCCACAACAGTCAAATGGATATGTGCTACATCTTAGGCAACACACTTAGGTTATAAAAGTCACAGAAAAAAGTCACAGACCATTTACTATCCCTGTCTTGTACCACAGCCTGACCCTTAAACCTGCATCACCCACAAATTAAAAAGTGCCAGAAGGCAGTATGATTTGAACCATCATGTTACTTGAACTGGACATTGACCATCCCTGTCCTGGAACGCAGCATGAGCCCCAAACCTGCATGACCCCCACATTTAAAAAGTGCCAGAAAAAGGAGTCTTTAAAACCACCATTTTAGTTGAACTGGACATAGACCATACCTGTCCTTTACCACAGTATGACCATTAAAGCTGTCTGACTCACAGATTAAAAAGTGCCTGAAAAAGGAGTCTTTCAACCACCATTTTAGCTGAATTGGACATTGACTATACCTGTCCTGGGCCCCAGAATGAGCCCCAAACCTGCATGACCCCCAGATTAAAAAGTGCCGGAAAAAGGAGTCTTTTAACCACCATTTTAGTTTCACTGGACATAGACTATCCCTGTCCTGGGTAATCTACATCTGTTCAAGTCTTCCTGTACCTCCCTTGTACAATTCAGAGGAATATTTGTATCAGCTATTTTGTGCATGAAAGTTTTTTAGTAGTTTAATTCTAGAAAACACATTTTTAAAATAGGATGGGATCCCACCACGTCTTTGTTTCTCTTTTTTTTAATTGTATTAAATGGGTTGTCTCACTACAAGGATTGCTAGCTATGTTAAAGATCTTGCAAAAACAAGTCATTATGCAATATGTGTCCATTAACAGTGTCCTACCTATTCCTGTTTCTGACAGCACCATCACCCTTGACATTTGTGAAGAAGAAATGTCTGTTAGAAACCACATTTTTTACAATAGGACCTGTAGTACAGCTGCATTTCACAGCAACATGCCCCAAAAAATTCAAAACATGACCCTTGAGCCACTTTTGATAATTGTGAGGAACAAATGTCTGTTAGAAACAACATTTTTTAGAATAGGACCTGAAGTATAGCTGCATTTCACAGCAACATGCCCCCAAAAAATAAAAATATGACCCTTGAGCCACTTTTGACAATTGTGAAGAACAAATGTCTGTTAGAAACAACATTTTTTATAATAGGACCTGTAGTATTGCTGCATTTCAAAGCAGCATGACCCAAAAAATTATAAAAAATGCCTTCTCAGCCACTGTTAAAAATTGTGAGGGAGAAATGCTACTCAGAAGCCACATTTCTGTTCCAAAGGACCATGATTCTAGCTGTATCTCACAGCAACATGACCCCAAAACCATTGACAATGCAAAAAATTGTAAAGATAAAGTGAGTAAATGGAATACGGTGTTGTCATGAAACCTTTGTGTCTTTTACAGTCTCCTCACAGCAAAACCAGCAAAATGAACTTTTTCTGAACTGAGAATAAAAATTGCATTAAGAAATGATCATTTTAAAAAAAAGTTTTCAAGAGGACCATTTCTGTTTGAAGAGGAATGTGAAGTAGACCGGCAACTAATCGGTGACCTCGGCAATTGGGGCCACAACATCATCAGAGATCCATGCCTGATTCATCTTGATGAAAGTCAAACGATCCACATTATCTGTGGAAAGCCGGATGCGTTTGTCTGTAATGACTCCTCCAGCTGTGCTGAAGGTCCGCTCAGATATGACGCTGGCTGCTGGGCAGGACAACACCTCTATGGCGTGACGAGCCAGCTCGGGCCATTCATCCATTTTGGATACCCAGAAGTCTATTGGGTCCGGAACACATACAAAAACATCGGTGTTGAGACGCAGATAGTCGTGCACCATGATCTTAAGCTGATCTCTGTGTGTTGGATGTGTGCCCTGCATTGCATGCGTCGGTGAGGTGGTAAACAAAGATTGCCAGAGGTCACCCATTAGGCTTCTGCCACCTTGCCTGCTGCTGCCGCTACGGCTACTTGGCACTCTACTGCTGTCACGTCGCTGATGTTGTTCCATCGTGACATTTGGGGAACGTGAAGCAGACGCAACAGATGTCTCCAGTTGATCAATCAGCAAGGTCTCCATTTCCTGCATTTTACTCTCTACTTGGGTGGGTGGAAGGAAAGTGCTGAGTTTTGTTTTGTACCGGGGATCCAGGAGGGTGGCCACCCAGTAACTGTTGTTCATTTTGATGGCCTTAATGCGAGGATCATGTTGGAGGAAATGGAGCATCCAAGCACTCATGTGAGAGATGGAGCCTTGATTTCCCAAGCCTCTGGGTCGAGGGGCACTAGCAAACTGATCTTCCTCATCTTCCTCCTCCGCCTCAAATTCGCGCCAACCTCTTTCCAAGGCAGGGACGTCGGTAACATCGGTGTCCAGGAATACCTTCTCCTCCTCCTCCTCCTCCGCTTCCTCCGGCACAGCTTCAACACAGCCCTGACTTGCCTCAGATGATGCACCCTGAGAACTGAGGCGCCGCCTTGCACTAGCCCTGGACCCCGAACCACTGCCTAATGAAGACTGATAAAATTGAGAAACTGGAGGCGGCGTGGCTTGGTCCTGCATGTAGCCAAACGCTTTCTGCAGAGGCTCCGAGGGAGACATTAACTAAACAGCACTAATAAGCCCAAATCCGCCTGAGGTTTCAGAGTCACCTGCTGCCCAGCTTGTCAAGACCCCGGCGATCCATCTTCCAGCCATGGGAGCTGAATCCTCCTGCAAGGAGACGCTTCAGTTCTCCGCTGAGGCTCTGGCGTGGTTGCGGGCGCCACCTTAGAGCGGGTTGACGAGGACAGCGGAGACAAGCCGCGCGACAAGGTGAGCTGGAGATAGCTCTCCCGGCGGCGGTGCCTCGCACCTGGAACGGAGCGCCTGCTATTAGTGATCCCGGCGATACACTCAAGCCGTGACCAGAGAGCGGAGGTCGTCGGGGCAGGGGAGAGAGGGACGCGCCATCACCCCGCCATCTTATCAGCGGCGCAGAGGCCTCAGAACATCGAGGAGAACTCACCCACCGCTACTATATACGGTACAGAGATGAGAGGGGAGACAGCAGGCACCTTAAGAGGTGTTTTCAGTACTGTAATAACAGGGAAGTTAACGCAGAACCAACACAGCTCCTCATCAACCCATCATTTTACACACAGATCTGCAGCTGTGGGTTCCTCATTCACTGAGCTGGACTTGTGGAGGTCTGGAGACAACCAGCACTGAAGTGTAGCTGGTCCCCTGCCTCAAAACAGTGTTCCTTGCTGGAATCTCTATTCCCCTATGTTGCTGCAGTTGGCTGCTCCTTTCCTTACATATACAGTACAGCACCAGTATTGCTCTCACCATAGTCTGTACTGAGCTAAATAGTGGTCCCTGCACCCACTTCTCCTTACACTCCAGAATAAAATCATTGTCATCCCTATTGATCCACTGAACGGCATAGTGTAAAGCTCCCAGCACTGCTACTACCATTGGCTTTACAGACAACTGCCATACAGCCTATCCACATTGGTTCCAAATAGATGAACTGATTCTCCGGTGAGAGAAGAGGAAAGGAAGGGGGAGAGAAAAAGAAAAAAAAAAAAAATCTCTACCTATTCTCTCATATTTCATCCAAATGGGTGGTAATTCAAAGAGGTCTGGCAAAACCCACCCCACTAAACTGACTGAGTTTTTCCACACCCCATCTACGCGCTCACAAAACAGAGATAGGCGTAACCCATCTCCACCCCTGTCACAAACCTCTTCTAGACAGGATTCCGTAGACATGGATCATCAACATCAGGAGGAGCCATTCTGCACTTCCGAACAAACCCTTCAACGTTTATTCTCTTCATTCAGGGAAACTCTCCAATCTGATTTTAAACAGATGATGGGAGAATTCCGGATGGATATCCAGGCTCTTGTCTCCAGAACGGAGCACGTTGAAAAAAAAATGGCGGAGTTCGCTAAATCGCACAATATGCTTATTGACGCCAATGCAGCACTGGAAGACGAAGTCCAGAAATTGTCCTCCAAAATCCTCGACCTTGAGGATCGTTCGAGACGCAACAACATCCGGCTCCGAGGCGTTCCGGAATCGGTACCTCCTGATATGCTTTCTCAATTCCTAACCGACCTAATGGCCTTGGCTTTACCGGAAGCTTCAAATTTGGATCTAATGGTGGACCGCATCCATAGGCTCCCGAAACCTAAACATCTGCCTCCTTCTCTACCCAGAGACGTGATTGCTAGGATACACTACTTCAAAACCAAAGATCAATTTCTCAAGGCTATCCGGCATACCACTAATCTACCAGAAAAATTTAAAGACATTTCTATTTACCAAGATCTCTCAGCGGGCACCATGCTCCGTAGAAAAGAATTTGCTCCCTTGACCAAAATCCTAAGGGATAACAATATCCCATACCACTTGGGATTCCCTGTCTAGCTTATAATTCTTAAAGACTCGACAAATGTGATCTGCACTACCCCTTCAATGGCCAAGGAGACTTTGCTATCCTGGGGTCTGATCTCCACCCCTGCCAACACCCCATCCAAAAAAGATGATGGTAGACCCGGTGCTATTACTCCCATATGGTCTGACAAAATCAGCCGGTCCAAGACCAGGGCAGCAGATTGATCAGGATCCTAGGCGGATTATATCTTCTCCCAAAGAGCTTCCTGTACTATGAGAAAGTCTACTTTTTGTTGTATACTTAACGCTTTTTTTTGCAGGTCCTTCCCAAGGACTATACCCCACTTCGACCTCCTTCCATAAGGAGCTATCCAGATTGTTCTTGATCATGTTGAAGGTCAAGGCTCATGTTATTACTTTATGTGTTTCTAAGTTACCTGCCATACTGTCTCGTATTTACTTTACCACTACAAATCTGTGTTCCTCTGCATTCGGAATAAGGTTACTGAGCATTCTCGGTTACTTCATTATGGGGATTAAAATAATGTCTTTGAATGTAAATGGACTCAATTCCCCATGCAAACGCTCCTCTTTGTGGAGAGATGCTCTAAAATGTAAAGTGGATATTCTATGTGTACAAGAGACGCATCTACGGTTATCTGACTCCTATAGATTAAAGCATAAGAACTTTCCCCACTCCTTCCAAACCTCCACTATCTCTAAAAAAGCAGGTGTAGCTATTTTTATTAGAAACACAGTTACATTCAACTTAATCGATTCCGTAGTGGACCCACAGGGCAGGTATATCATCTTGAACTGTGATATTAACTCCACTCCCTATACCTTACTTAATCTATATGCTCCCAATAATCATCAACTCTCCTTCGTCACCAAGACAATCACCAAGGCAAAAAAGATGCTGAGAGGTAAACTGTTGATTTGTGGGGACTACAATATGGTGGTCAACAAATCAATAGATAGATCTAGGGGCAGTTCCCATTATGCTCCTGAGCTCCAAAACTTTTTATGGCAAGAGAACCTACATGATCCTTGGAGGTATAGACATGCGGAAGAATTAGATTATACCTTTTTTTCACACTCAAAGAATACTCACTCTAGAATTGACTACTTCTTGGTAGACAAAAATGCCCTCTGTAGTATAGTGAGCTCAGAAATAGGTAGTGCTACATGGTCAGACCATGTGCCAATCTTCCTCACCTTGATTGACACAGCCTCGGCACCTCCTTCCATCCCATGGAGAATCAACCATTTTTTACTAAAGTCCCCTGCAATCTCTAACGAGATTCCACTAGCACTCGCAGATTATTTTACGTTAAATTCTCCCTCTTCTCCATCTCCCGAAGCCCTCTGGTGTGCCCATAAGGCAGTCATTAGAGGAGTATGCATACAACTAGCCTCTAGAGAGAAACGCAAGCGGGAACGTGCTATTAATGATTTGCTCCTAGAAATTAACACCCTTGATAAACAGTTCAAATTAAATCCCTCACCTCCTACCAAAGAAAAAATAACTATTAATAGGAACAAATTGCGCTCTCTTTATTTACACCAATATGAAGCCCATTTATCTAGACTCAAATGGAACTTCTATATTCAAGGGGACCGCCCCTCAAAACTATTAGCCAACAGAGTTAAAATCCCACAAGCTAGAAGCAAAATTCCTTATATCACCAAATCTGACAAATCTAAACTTTATGACCCCCAACTCATTGCAAATGCTTTTGCACAATACTATCAAACCTTATATAACCTCAAAACTGACCCTGGAACTCCTCAGGTAAATAAAGCAAATATTTCTTCCTTTCTGAACCAGGTTAACGTACCTGCTCTATCGGAAAAACACCTTGCAGTCCTAAACTAACCAATTTTGCCGGGAGAGATTGAGACCACTATCCGAACCTCTAAACTGAATAAAGCCCCAGGCCCTGACGGCTTAACAAATGAGTACTAAAAATTATTTTGTTCCACCTTAACTCCACACCTCTCCTCTATCTTCCAAACCATCATAGATAAAGGAGAAGCCCCCCAAAGAAATGCTTAGCACGATTGTAACCACCATTCCCAAACCCGGCAAAGCACCGGATCTTGTCACTAATTATAGACCTATTTCATTACTTAATTGTGACATACAACTGTTCGCAAAAAATTTAGCGAACAGATTAAATAATATCTTACCAGAGATCATCAGTAAGGATCAAGTGGGCTTTGTCAAGGGCCGACAGGCTCGGGATGGAGTCAGAAGGATACTAGATCTCATCCACAAAATAAATGTTGGCAAAATCCCATCTGTGTTACTTTCGTTAGATGCGGAAAAAGCTTTTGATAGGCTCAACTGGGATTACCTAACAGAGGTACTACTAAAATTTGGATTTAAGGGTCCTATCATCAGGGCTATTTCCTCGCTGTATTCCTTTCCCTCGGCTAAGGTCTTGGCCTCGAGGTTTCTCTCTGACTCCTTCCCGATCACCAACGGTACAAGGCAAGGTTGCCCGCTCTCGCCCCTGATATTTGTAATGTGTGTGGAGCCTTTAGTGGAGTGGATAAGACAATCGTCCTGTATTTCTGGTATTTCTGTAGGTGGTACAGAACACAAAATAAGCCTTTTTGCAGACGATATTTTAATAATTTGTAGTAACCCAGAGCGTTCCCTAAACGCCCTCCTTGATATTTTATGGGACTATTCTCTTAGTTCTTACTACCGCTTAAATTTAACTAAATCAAACTTACTCCCACTACACATTTCTGCAATTCAAAAACTCCAACTATCTAAACATAATCTCACCTGGTCTGACACCTCTATCATGTACTTAGGCATTCAGATAACTCCCCATTTGGAGTTTACCTTACAGAAAAATGTTGACACTCTACACGACTTTTTACTTGCTGAAACCAAACGCTTATCTAGTTTTCCCATGTCTTGGATTGCGAGGGTCAACATTACCAAAATGCTGCTACTTCCACGAGTATTGTATTTGTTGAGGTCCCTGCCATGCATTTTTCCACTTTCCCTTTTGAGCAAGCTCCAATCGCTTTTCATGACCTTCATATGGGGTGGGAAAAAACCTAGATGTAGGAAGAGCTATCTTTTTCCCACTATCAAACAGGGAGGTATGGCAGTTCCGAATCTTGAATTATACAACATAGCCTCTGTATTGGAACCCTTACTCTTCTTTTGGAAGTCCTCTGATTTATAACACTGGTCCCAAATTAAGAGTTCCTCTCTGGCGCCATACACAGTTAAAGATCTGCTCCTAGCCGAACTTCTGGATCTTAAAGCTCCGTCACCTTCTTTTCCACTATTAACACATGCCTTTCAAGCTTGGGTTAAATATGTCAAACCTAGAAATTGGGTCTACTTTTCTAAACACGATTGCTCACTTCTTATGATACAGTTAGCCTCCCCACATCTCTCAGTAAAAAATTGGCTAACAAGAGTTCTCGTCACCATCGATAAATTGTTCAAAAACAACCACCTTCAGACCTTTGCAGATCTTCAGTCCAATTACAATTTAGATCGTTCCACCTTTTACAAATATTTGCAGATTAGACACATCTTACAATCCTGGTCCTGGCCCACAAAACCCGGGGTACTTACACCGTACAACAGCTGTTTAAGAGGGCAAAAAGGCTTTGAGAGAGGACTATCAGTTACATACCAACTCTTACTTCATAGAGACAACCAAACCAAACTAGGCTATGTGGTCCAATGGGAAAGAGATTTAGGTTGCTGTTTCTCTGATGAAACCTGGCTGGCAGCAATCTCAGCCGCCTCTAAGAACTCGAAATGCATTAACCATCTAGAAATAACAAAAAAATTACATCTAAGATGGTATCTGACTCCCACTCGGACAGCCCATTTTTCCCAAGATGGATCAGCTCTGTGTTGGAGAGGATGCGGGTGCAAAGGTACCTTACTGCATATGTGGTGGAATTGCCCCCTTGTCTCCAGCTTCTGGAGACAGGTTGAAAGATTGGCATCGGATCTGACCTCGACCAAATTCAGCCTTAAACCAGCCTTAGCGCTCCTAGATGTTAATCTAGATGAAATTCCTGCATTGTATAGGACAATCCTCTTTCACATACTTGTGGCCGCCAGGTTAAGTATAGCCAGGAATTGGAAATCCCCGTCCTTACCAACTATCACAGAGATTGTGCAAAAGGTAAATTACCAATATCAATGCGAAACTTCCTTAGTCATTCCCCCACATTTGATCCCCAGAATGAAGAACAAATGGAGACTATGGTTTGACTCTCCATTCTTTAAGAGTACCTGAGAACCTAGTCGGGAAAGGTATGGGAACCATATGGGAATTCATTACCTCCTTTTATATAAACAAATTTCGAACCCAACTTTATTGTTTTTCTTGTGAGTCTATACCATTGATTAGAGTTTAATATTCTTGTTCCGATCTTGGTTTACTCTAAAATACGTGTTTGTCAACAGCTCGAGACAAATATGGCCTCTTCTATTTGTGTTATTTGTTGTAGTCTATAACAAAACTTATATGCCATTATCTACATTGACCAGTGTTATGGTTATTTGTTTGCTGAAAACAATAAAAATTTTTGAGGGAAAAAAAAAAAAATTGGGGAACTGTCGGGCCCTTTGGGGTTTTGGGCCCGGAGAAAAAAGGCTCCGGTCCGAAACTGGGGTCCGTCTCCTCCCCCGGGCGCTGGGGGGAACCTGTTTTTTTTCAAAAGTGTCCAACGATCGTTCCAAAAAACTAAAAATCACCCCCAAATGCTCATGTTTGAAAAAGGGGCATTGCCCCAAATCCCTTTTTTGGTGGCTTCTTAAAAAACTGGCAAGGATGGTAAGAGCTTTTTAAACCTTCCTCCACTCTCGGGGGTAAAACCCCCGAGGTCCGCACCGCCTGTTTTGTCAGGCCTGTGTCAAAAACGAATGGTAATGGCATTCCGGGCCCCCAAAATCGCTGAAGCAGGGGGGAGGGGGGAATTCAGGGGTTTTCCCAAACGTCAAAAAAATGAGAGGGTTGAGGGGGTAGGCCGAGCTGCCCCTTGGCAAGGGCAGCCAGGCGGGACGAAGCAGGGGGGTTAAATGGGGGGAAAGTGCGAACTCAGACCCGACCCTTCCTCAGAAAGGCGCCAAAGCCCCGGGTTTTTAAGGGGCTTTAGAGATTCGGGAACGCCCAAGTTTCCCTGACATGTGCCAGGCAAGGGGATGTGCTCCAGCCTCCCAATCTTAAGGGCGGCCAGAAATTTCCCCCTTTAAATTCGCACACCCCCCTTGCCGGGCAAAAGGGTTCTTGTCACCCGGGCCAGCGCTCAAAAGCCTCCACAATCCTGACTGTGTCTGGACCCTCCAGACTATTAATTTCAAAAAGGGCCCCGGGTTTTTTCCCCGGGGGCCCCGTGATGCCCCCCGAGGCCCTTTGGGGGGCAAAAAAACTCTGAAACCATCCCTGGGGTTTTTAAAAAGCGTGCGCCGAGCCTGAGTTTCCCACCGTCCACCAAAAACACCCACCCACTCCCCCATTTGAGCTGTCAAAGAAAATATAGGGGCCTTGGCCGTGCTTACTAGTCCATTTTGTCGGGGGTCAGATGGATTTTTTCCGGGACCAGATGCGGAAAAACGCCTTAAAAATTTTAGATGACACGGGGGTGGGCTAGGGCGGGGGAGGGGCTTTTCGGGGAAAAGGGAAATTCCCTTTTGGGAATTGGTTTGGGGGGGCTGGAAAGGGGCCCCATGCGGGGGGAACCCATCTTGTCCACCAACGGAAAAGCAACTTTTTTCCAAGGAAAAACCCTGGAAAATTTCCGACTTTAAAGGGCTTTTTGGTTTGGGAGGGTTTTGGGGGTTTAAATGTTTTTTTCTGCTCCCAATCCTGGAAGACGGGAAGGCTGGCTTCTAGACGGGCCGCTGTAGGGCTTGCAGGCCCCAAAAACTGGGGGAAAGGGAAAAGGGGGTGGGAAAGGGTCTCGGGTGGTGCTGGTAAAAATGGGGCATGGGGGAAAGGGCTAAAGCGGGGGGTTTCCCTGATCATGACTCTGAGAGCCCAGGGGCAGCTGGGGAAACGATTGGGTGGGGGAGGGGGGGGAGGAGGGGGGAAGAAAAAGGGTTTTGTGACAGGGGTTGGGAAAACCCCATCTTTGTGGCCTTTTTTTTTCCCTTTTTAAAATCTTTCTTTCGCTCCCAGGGTGATTTGAAAATTTTGGTGGTTAAACACCAAAGTTCTTCCCTCTATTTTATCTTTTGGGGGAAAAGGGCCCTTTTAAATCGCGGGGTAAATCAAGCCTTGACGAAAGGGGCCCCGGGTTTTTGAATCCTGGCCTTTTTTTTGCCCGGCGATAAGCGGGGGAGCGGGGTTTGCGGACCGGGGCTGGGGAATTTTTCTGGGGGAATTGTGCGCCCACCCTCTTCCCTTTTTTGAGGGGGGACCCGTACGGGACACTCCCCCCCATCGTCCCCTCCTTTTTCCCATGATGAAGCGTCGCAAAAAATTTCCCTGCTAAAAAGCCCCACGTTGGACCCCGCAATGTCGTCATCATCATCATCAACACAGGTACTTGGTCTCCGACTTTTCTGCATCCGGGACTGCGGGTTACAAAAAAGGGGGCACGGCAAGATGTTGCCGACCCCCCGGGTTTTTGCCGATTGCCCGGGCTTCCTTCTCCTCCTTGAGGGGAAAATCAGAAATTTGGGCGTCAAAAGCAGACCAAAACACCCCTTTTTGGGCCTTTTTGGTTTTTGGGAAAATTTTGCCTTCTCCCCCAAACCGGGCATTTTGTCATAAAAAGGGGTTTCTTCAGAAAATGGATTATCCACAGTGGGGGGTTCACGGTTAAAAATTTTGGGCTGCCTTCGCTTCATTTTGGGAACGAATGCCTTGATACTAAATGACGACATTTGTGGTCATAAATGGGGGGGACGAGGGGGTAAATGCTGGATGCGGGTTAACCACTGAAGAACAGTTTTGACGCCCTTTTCGTTACTGAATTCACGGGCCCTGACCCACTTTGCCCGCATGAGGGTTCATGCAACCCACGATCCGCTGGTTCGTGTTGTCGCCACACTGGAAGGACACCTTCTCTCAACCTTACCCCCAATGCCCTTACACCCCTCTTTGCTCCTTACCCCCTGCATTTTGTTTCCATTTTCCCAGAAATAAAAAAATTTAAAAAAAGTAGGGGAAGGGTTTTTTTTGACAGTCCTTATTAAAAAAAACGGAAAATTTCACAGCAAATTTTTAAATACCTCTAATTTCCTACACCCAAAATTTAAATTTAAAAAATGAATTTTTTAAAACAAATTACCTGTAAAATTTGGGGTTCTGGGGGAAGAACCGTAAAAACAAAATCAACAGTGTTTTTCCCTGCATCCAGGGTTTTTTCAACTGCCCGTAGGAAAAGGAATTGTATTTTCAAAAAAACTACAACAATGGCTATCTGCCCCAAAAACTGAGATTCAACCGAAATTTAAAACTATTAAAAAGTTAAAACGGAGGGAGAAATTCCCGTTTTTGCAGCAATACAAAGGGAAAACCCATTTGCTAAAAAATTTTTTTCAAATCAGAATTTTTGGGTACAACGGGGGCTTTTTAAAAAAAAAATTGGGCCAACCATGTCCCCAATACAGCTATTTAAAAGTTATACGGATAAACAAAGGGGGGTTTTTTGCACCAATGAAATACACCAAAAAAAAAACTAAAAAACACCAATTTTAAATGTTTTTAAAAATAAAAGGGGGGTTTTTCACCCTTTTAAAAACACCTGCAATTACTAGCAAAAATTTTTGTATGGGAAAAATAAGTACAAAAAATGGGGGCTTTGAACCAAAAAATGACTGCGCCCCAAAATGGGAAAAAAACGTAATTAAATTGTTTTTACTGTAATAATAGGTGGTTTTTGCAACTATAAATACAACACCAATTACTAGCAAATTTCTGTTTGGTTTGAAACCCTTTCAAGATGGGGCCTTTTTTAAAAAAAATGGCCTGGGGCCAAAGTGAACAAAACCCCAATTAAATTGTGTAAAAGGATAATAAAACGTGGTTTTTTCACCCCATAAAAAAACACCGCGGGGACTAGAAAAGTTCCCCGTATCCTATTGTAATACACCCGTGGGGGCTTTGAAAAAAACTACTCGCCCAAAATGAAAAAAAACCCAATTAAAAGGGGTAAAAGAAAATAAAATGGTTTTGCACTTACAAAAACACCGCAGTTAAATAGAAAAAAAACTTTATCCTAAAAAAAAGTACACTGCACAAAATACAACTAATATTTCCCCCCCAAAAATGGCCAAAAACTATTAATAAAAAACCCCTTTTAAGCAGGGTCAAAGGGGATCTGGGGGTGCCAATATCTACTCTCCCTTTTAAAAGCCTTTCCTGCCAGGGCTGTCTTCTGTGTTTCCCCGCAAACCCCCCAAGGCAAGGGATCAGCTTGGGAAAAAGGTTAGCAGTGTTTTTACCGAAAAAACGGTTTATAAAATTGGGCATCTGCGAAAGGGGCCACCCAAAAAAGGTGTTCAATAAGTGTACCACATTAAATTTTAAATCACTGAATCATTAAGGGTTTAAAAAAAAAGATAATTTCGAAAAATTAAGCTTTTTGCTTCCCTTTACAAACCCCAGCCAAAAAACTTAGAGCACAGCTAGTTAGAGATATTCTTAGCTTTCTTCTTGGCAGCCTGGCAATTTTAATGCAAATTATGGACTTTTTCCCTTTATAAATAGTCTACGTTCTAATTTTTATAAAAACCCCAAACACGGAGCATACAGAGCTTTAAAATGCACCCCCCAAAAGTAAGCGGGTTTGTAGGTAACATGGGAAAAGGGCCTTTCCCCTCCCCTTGAAAGAGGGGGGTTTTTCCGTGACGAAAAACAAAGGGGGGCCCAAAAATTAATTTTGTGGGAAAGGGGCCCTCCAAAAAGGTGTTTAGAAAAGTGTACCACGTTATCTTAACTGACTGAGCCATTGAGGTGCAAAAAAAGAGATATTTGCCAAAAATAAAGCTCTGCTCCATTTACAGACCTAGCCAATACTTAGAGCACAGCTAGTTAGAGAAAATTCTTAGCTGTCCCTTTTGGGGGGGGGCACTTGTAATGCAAATATATGTACTTTTTTCCCCGACACATATCCAGGTTTAATTTTCCCCCAAAACACAGGAATTTAGCAAGCAAAGTGCCCCAGAACAGTCCCAACTGGATTTTTAAGTAACAGAATAGGCATACCATCAGCTTGAAAGAGGTGAGTCACTGTGACCGGGAAAAAGCGGGGAGAAACTGGACATCCTTTAAGGGAAACCCCCCCAAAAAAAGGGGGTTTTAATAAATGTACCCCATTATCTTACCCCACTGAGCCATTGAGGTGCAAAAAAGAGATAATCAAAAAATTTAAAATGTGCTCCACCTATAGGGCTACCATACTTATAAACAGCCAGTTTTGGGGATATTCCAAAACCGTCTTCTTTTGGGGGTCTGGGATTGTAATACAAATTTTTTGTTTCTTTTCCTGATACATAGTCCCAAGGGGAAAAGGATTCCCTGAAGCTAATGTTTTCTTGAAGTTTTTCTTTTGCATAAACATGTTAATAAGACAGATATTAGGTCAAAAGATGCCAGGGGGGTGGTTTTTTTTAAAAAAAAAACCCATAAACCTTCCAAAACCCCAAAGGGGGGGGGGGCTTTGGGGGGTAAAATTTTTTCCCCCCCCCCCCTTTAAAAAATTCTTGTTGCGCTGCTATAGTAACTGTCCTTAAAATTTGATTAATTTTTGAACGCATTTGGGGAAAGCATGTTATTATTATTCTAAATTAGGTTTTGCTTGAATTAATTTTTTATTTTGGCTGCAGGGGGTGTAAAAGGGGTTTGAAAAAAAGAAAAATTTTAACAGTCTCGTGTTTTAAGTGAATAAAACCAAGGGCCCCCGTGAACGCAATTTTGTATTGGGATTAGCTGCGGGCCTGCATATTGGGGTTTATCATCGCAAACTAACTTTTTCCCCTCGCTAAATAAATTTGGGGGTTAAGTACTGCAGCGTGCTCGCAAATTTCATGGAACAGAAGAGGTGGAAGTTTCTTCAATGGGGAAGTAAACGTCTTAAGATGGTTACCTCCTACTGGGTTTTCGAAGAAGGAAATAGCTATGAAACGACTTTGATTACAAGTCGGTTCTAGCTTGGATGAAACAACTTTTCCACCCTAAAAGGTCCTTGAAAGTCACTATTAATCTTATAGACATTCTAACAGTGCTAAACTTTAGAATAACCCTGCATGACTGGGCAAGTGGAAAGTAAGTTGACTCAAATCCCTCATTGACCCTCCTTGACTGATCTCAACCAAAGGGGCAAGAGAAAGGGGGGACTGTATATTCCTCTGTCCTTAGAATTAGAGGTTCATAGTTAATTCTCCTCTCACTAACTGCCAGGGATGGATTGAAGGGAATCTACCATCAAATTTTTTGTTTTACTAATTGAAACCAGATACTGATCCATATTCTATTCTTCCTAGCCATTTTTATTTTCTGATTGTAGATGCTTTATTTCTGTTGTCTGTATAGGATTACGGGGGGGACACTTGCCTGAGCTCTTTTAGCACTTTGAGGATGCTCTACGCGCTTCATAGGAGCCTAACAGGAGCAACCCCTTTACTTTTTTTAAAGGGGAAGTTTTTTTTTATGCTCGGGGGACCTGGGAAAAAGCCCGTTGCAAGGGGGGGGGGAGCGTGAAATCTTCCCCATTGTGAATTTGGGGGGTTTTTGTGTTATCTATACGCATTGGTTTTCTCCTTCTCGTGTAATCCTGCCGTTTCTGATAATAAAGGGGACTGCAGAGAAGTGAAATACAGGAAAAGGAAATTTTCAGCTTTACTAGACCAGGGCCAAATAAAAACTGCAGTCAAATTTTAGGAGGATAGCTGGGGCGGGGGCCCTCTCCAAATTTGAGGGGCTATGGGAATTATGGAGCCTGCTGTGACATCAAAAATGTAGTTCAAAAACACATAAACCAAAGGGCCTTTCCCTAGGTGTCCTTTATTTGAGACACCAGTGTTACAGCATCACAGCAATGTTGAACCTTGAAATTTTGCATTGGGTAAAAATTTTTCTGTTAAGCTAAAGAAATTTTTGTTTTTTTTTTGACTTTGAAAAAAGATTACCTTTTTAAATTTTCTTTTTTTTCTCAAAAACTTAGAAGGGGTTGGGCTAGTAGAACTTTTTTTCCCCTTAAAAAAAAACAGGGGCATAGACATTTTTCTTTATTTTAGTATTTCCTTTTCCCACCCTTATGGCCCCAATTTAGAGTTTTTTTTTAACCCCCTTTTAAACCCAACCAAAAAGGCTTAATTGGGTTTTTGCCATGGGCCCTTTTTTTATTCTTCAGCTTTCAGTTGCTTAAAAAAAGGGGGGGTGTATTATTTTTTTTGAACTTTTTAAAATCATGTGACCCAGGGTTTTACATCACCCCGGGCCCTTTCCCCCCAATTGGGTCGCTTTAGATCAAACCAAGGGGGCTTTATGGGAAAGAAATATGAGTAAACTACAAAAGTATATTTAAAATTTTTGCCTTTCAGTATAGGGTCCCTTTGGTTTCCAAATCCTGCACGAGCCACAAAATGTGGATTGTTTTTGTTCCCCAATGAAAAATTAAAAAAGATTAAAGGGATCTTTTTAAATTTAAATTTTTAAATGTTTAAATATTTTTCTAAGGAAATACAAGGACAGGAGTAGAATGGCAGACCTGGGGGGAACATTGCCAGCAGTGAGTGTGTGTATTGGTTAACCCAAGCACAAAAGGGGAAAGGCAATTTCTGCCCAGAGGAAAGCTGTTTTTCTGAGCATGTGCGGGGCCCCGGACTGAGGAGTCCTTGTTGCTGGTTTAAAACCATAGAACAACCCCGTACACTTTGGAAACACTAAGGGGAAAAAAAGCTAAAATAAAAAATTTTTTAATTTTTTTTTTAAAATGAATTTTTGGTAAAATGTTTTATTATTTAAATTTGTAAAATTTTTTCCCCATCAATTTTAATTGGGTGGCAAAAAAACCCTTTTTAAGACGTTTGGAAAATTTTAAATTTTTTTTTCCCCCGTGTTTCAAAAGTCAAACTTTTTTATTTTTTTTTAATGCACAAATTTGTATGAGGAAATTGTTTTCTGCGTGGAAATTGTTTTGTTTTGGGGGTTTAAATTTTTTGGTTTTACATATTAAATTTTCTGGGGAATTTAAAAAAAAAAAATTGCGGGAAAAACTTAAAAAAAACCTTTTTTGATTGTTTTTTTAAAAGATTTTTTATACCGGTTTTCATTTTACACTAAATAAACCTTGGGGTTTTAAATTTAAATTTTAAATGTGAGATGGTCAGTTGGGGGTTTTTAGGTTTAATGTTTTATGCAAAAAAAAAAATTAATTTCAGATTTATTATTATGTTAGTATTTATTTTATTTTTTCACCCTTCATGCTTTTTGACGCCATTTAAGAGTAATAAAAATTTTTTTCAAATTTTTTTTTATCCCTTTGTAATTATTAGCATACTTCTATTTTTATCCTGTTTGCCTTTAAAACATGATAGGTTATTTAATTTTTTTTTCATACATTTTATAGGGTTTCCCTAAGGGGTAAAGTTTTTCAATTTTTCTAAATGATCATTTTTTTCCCCTGAGGGTTCTGTTCCTTTTTTATTGTTGTGGGAAAAAAAACTTTAGAAGTTGTCTCTTGGGAAAAAATCAACATTTTTTACTTTATTAAAGAGTTTGCGAAGGCATTTCCCAATGGCCCAAATGAAATTTTTAGAAGAAGGAAAAAGGTTTGAGTATTTTTCCCACCCCCAACAGGGTAAAAATGTCCTTTTTGAGCCCTTTAAAAGGGGGGGGTTGTGTTTCTGGGGTTTAAAAAAAAAAAAATATCCCTCTGGAGGTCATTTGCTCCACCCCCCAGCACGCTTTGAGGCTGATATTCAGTCCTTAATTTTAGCAAACATTTTTTTTGGGGTAAAAACCCCAGAGCAAACCCGTACTGGGCACAAAGCTCTAAGGTTTTGTGGGTTTTTCCCTCTTTTTCTGCTCAGGAGAGAAGATAAGAAAAAAGCAGGCAGTGTTCAAGAAAATGCTGCAGGGGTTGGGGGGAGCAGGGCTGACAGGGGGGAGGGCCGCATGTTTACTCAGATTAAAATTTCATTAAAAACCATGTTTCTATACAAAAGGAAAACCCCTTTTTTTCTCCCCCCCCTTTAAAGCCTTTATGTGCCCGCCATCAGATAGAAATGCAAACAAAGGAAAACAAGGGCCCCGATCAGCTCCCCGGTCCTAGCTAATGAAACGGAAAATAAGGGGAAACTAAGCAAAGCTGAGCTCTCACAGGGTACACTTTTTTTTAAACACATGTATGAAGGGAAAAATTTATTAAATACCCATTTTTGAGGATCCCACATTAACATTAAAAAGTGGCAAAAAACCCCCCTTTTTTTTTTAATTTACTACACATTTTTTTCAAGTCAGGGGGGTTGTGTTTCCAAAACAGTTCCTGCTTTTAGGGGGGTTTTCGGCTCCCAGCAACAAAAACTTTTCTTGGAAAAAGGTTTTTTAAAACAGTGTTATTCTGTAAAAGTGCGCAGAACCACTGACCTTTAAAATTTACAAAAATGGGTTTTTTCATGCAATACCAGAGCTTAAGAAAAATTAGAGGGGTGTTTTTTATTAAATAAACCCGCGAATATAAAAAAAATGATTATTAAAAGATTGTTAAAAGGGGGGGATTGTTATAATAAATTATTAAAAAAATTTAAAAAAGGGGTTCCTTAAGTGATATTTTTTATTGTCCAATAAAGATTATCTTTTTGCAAAAACGATACTCCTGCCCCTTTAAAGCTTATAAAAACTCTTGCCAAAATTCTAATAAAAAGGGGAAAAGGATACACTAACATTTGGGGGAAAAGTTCTTGTTTTTTTTGATGATGTAGGGACATACAAAAATTTTTTAAAATTTTGGGGCCCCCCGCACAAAAAAAAGCGGGGGATATTTTAACATCAAATACATTACACTCTCAGACGCAGTCAGGGGAAAAAAAAACCCCGGGGTTTCCCAACACAGGGCTTACCCATCAGACAGCCCCCGGGGGTACTCTAGGTTCCCCCAAAATGACTGTACAAACTCCATCGGGAAATGGGAATCCCCCGTATTTTTTTATGGAGCAGGGATCCCCTTTGAAAATGAACCATGGGGAAACAAAAGGGTTTAAAAGGCGGGGATCGGAGGGCTACTAAAGAGCAGAGTTATTAAAAAACAGCTCATTTCCCAAACACAGGTTTTTTTTTGCTGGGGCCTTAAACCCCCCCTGAAGGGGGAAAAATGTTTTGGAAGACGAACCCAAATTTCCCCAAATTTTAAAATCCCTGTTGGGGCATTAAAAAGGGGTTTGCCTCGATTAATGTTGACGTGGGGAACCTCCCAAAAATTTAAACAAATTTTTCTAAAAATATGGGCCCTGGAAAAAAAATGAAGCCTCGAGGGGGCTAAAAGCCTGACCCCTTGGGTTCCGACAGTTTACATTAGAACCACCAGGGGGGTTACAGGAACTGATTGGCCCCGCTTGCTTTTTTTGCACTTCTTTTCCGGGGTGGCAGGGAAAAATAAAAGGGCTTTTTAAGGGCCCCGGGGGGAAAGATCCTGTGTCTTTTTTATAAAAAATCCCATTGGGTTTTAATGTAATTATCTGAGTAAACATTTCAGACCCCCCCTGGCCTCTGCTCACCCCCCCCCCCTCTACCCCTGCAGTGTTTGTGAAGGAATGAAAGAAAGGGTGGGCCCTTTACTTACTTCCCCTCCTAAACAAAAAAGAGGGGGGGAAATAAAATGGATATAGCTTGTGCACCCAAAACAGTTTTTCCCCCGTGGATTAGCCCAAATTTCCCCTGTTTGCTTTCCCCTACAAAAGCCGGGGTATCAGGAACGTGCAAAAGGGGGGTGGAGCATGAACAAAAGAGAGAGGTACGTTTTTTTTAAACACAAAAACACAACGCCCCTTTTTTTGGCCTCAAGAGGGGAGTAAACAAAAATGTTTTGGTGAGGAAAATTTTGGCAAAACCCCTTTAAGGGGTTAAAACTCGAATTTTTCAGGCTCGAACAGTTAGGTGCAATTAAAATGGTGTACCAAAAAAATTTTAATTTTTTTTTTGCCAAATAACACACTCTTCTGTACAATTCAGTGCAGAGACAAGCAAAATTTCTGTTTGTTGTGTTGCAACCCTTCAAAGTCAATTATACTTTCCTGAAGCCTCAGAATATGGGGGTGGGAAAAATTTAAAAGGTTTTTTCCTGGCAAAACCCGTTTCCCGGGTTATATTAAAAAAATAGGGGCAATCTTTTGAAAAATATTTATACCTTTTACACTGCCAAATCCAAGGGGTTTTTTGGAAGAAAAAAAAAAATCACCTTCTGCCTTTCTGAATAATCAAACTTTTACAAATTTGGCCCTTTAAACGACAGAGGAGAAACGGGGTCAAAAAAAGGAAATTTGGATCCGTAAAAACACCTGCAGGACGGGGAGGAAGGAGGGTCGGGTCAGCTACACGGGACAGAATTTTGCCTGCTTTATTAGGGCTAAGATAAATGACCGTATCCCAAAATGAAAAAAAGGGTTGGGTAAAGCAATTTTATAAGGGTTTTTTGTTAGCAGAAAAAATTACATAAAACAAAAACCCCCCTAAGTAAAAGTCCCTCTTATTGCATACCCTGGACAATATGACTCTGGGGATTTTTAAAAGGAAATTTTTCATTTTTAATTATTACAAATTTAAAATTTCATAGTGTGGTCCAATGAAAGCACTTTTTCTTCAGCTGGGAAAAATTCCCAAAGAAATTGGAAAAATTTCTTTATTGCTTTTCTGGGATGGTTGGGGAGGGAAACCCTCAGGGAACGAGGTGGGGGGGTCCCCCTGTGTGGGATCTCACCAAAAAGTTGTTGCGTAGCATATTTACTATACGGGGTCCTCCCAATTTTTAAGGGGAATTTTCTAACTTTTTTGGGGAAATGGGACATGACCTCGAAAATTTGGGGTAGTGAATGGACATCTCCTGCAACATATAAAGAGGTCATTGTGTGAATGTCACACAGAAGCTGGAATATTGTCCATTGACTTGTATGGCATAGTGTAGTGAGCATGCTCTGCAACAAGTCAATGGACAATTTTCCAGCTTCTGTGTGACATTCACACAATGACCTCTTTATTGTTGCAGAGCATGCTCACTACACTAACCCATACATGTGCAGAGGTCATTGTGCACATGTCACAAAATAATTGGAAGATTGTCCATTGACTTGTATGGCATAGTGTAGTGAGCATGCTCTGCAACAAGTCAATGGGCAATCTTCCAATTATTTGGTGACATGTGCACAATGACCTCTGCACATGTATGGGCTAGTGTAGTGAGCATGCTCTGCAACAGATAAAGAGGTCATTGTGTGAATGTAACACAAAAGTTGGAATATTGCCCATTGACTTTTTGCATAGCATGCTCACTATATTATACCCTACAAGGCAATGGACAATCTTACAACTATTTTGTGACATGTGCACAATGACCTCTGCACATGTTTAGGTTAGTGTAGTGAGCATGCTCTGCAACACAAAAACAGGTCATTGTGCGAATGTCACGCAAAAGCTGGAAAATTGTCCATTGACTTGTTGCAGAGCATGCTCACTATATTATGCCATACAAGTCAATGGACAATCTCCCAACTCTTTTGTGATATGTGCAAAGTGACCTCTGTACATGTATAGGTTCATGTAGGGAGCATGCTCTGCAACATGTACAAAGGTCACTGTGTAGATATCACTAAAAAGTTCAAAGATTGCCCTTTGACTTTTTGCAATATATGCTTACTACACTATTGTTGTAGACCATGCTCACTACACTATCCCTTGCAAGTTAATTGACAATCTTCCAACTTTATTGTGACATACATAGTGCTCACTACAATAAAAGATTTGCAAATTTACTATAAATTGTCAATCATAGGAAGAATCTAAACAAGAAAATGTGGCATGTCAGCAAAAATTTTACCAATACTTTTCCATTATGGCAATTAATTTTTGGAGACATTGCAAAATATTCACTGTAAGTGTAACATTAAATAAAAGAGGCATTGTAATTAAAAAAGTTGAAGATGCCAATTGATTGTTGCAATCCCACTAACATTATTTCCATATAATCAAATCAATTGACAATCTTCCACCTTTTTTGTGACATGCACAGTGACCTCTGTACATGTCGCTGAGCATGCTCACTACAATAGCCCATAAAAGTGCAAATGTCACCGTGCACACGTAGCAAAATAGCTGGAAGATTGCCGTGTATGGCATAGTGTAGTGAGCATGCTCAACAACAAGTCAGTGGGCAATCTTTCAACTCCTTTATGACATGCTCAAAGTGACATCTGCACATGTATAGGTCAGTGTAATGAGCAAGCTCTGCAATATTTACAATATTTACTGTGTGACTGTCACAAAAAAGTAAAAGATTGTCAATTGACTTGTAAGGGATAGTGTGATGAGCATGCTGTGCAACATATACGGAGGTCAATGTGTGACTATGACAAAAAAGTTCAGAGATTGCCCATTGACTTTGTTGTACAGCATGCTCACTACAGTATTCCATACAAGTCAATGGACAATTTTCCATTTTCTGTGTGACATTCACGTAGTGACTTCTATATATGTTGCAGAGCATGTTTACTGCACTATCCTATACATGTGCAGATGTCACTATGCACGTGTGCAAAAACAGTTGAAATATTGCCCATTTATTACATCACATGCTAATTACAATATCCCGAACATGTCAATGAGTAATCTTCCACCTATTTTGTAACATGTACAAAGTGACCTCTGCATATGTATAGGTTAGTGTAGTGAGCATATTGTCCATTGACTTGTTACATAGCATTCTTACTATACTTTCCTGTCAATTCAATGGGCAAATATCCAACTATTTTGAGAAATGTGCAAATATATGGGTCGGTGTAGTGAGCATGCTCTTCAACATATAAAGAGGTCACTATGTGAATGTCATACAAATGCTGGAAAATTGTCCATTGACTTGTTGCATAGCTCACTACACTATGCCATGAAGTCAGTGGACAATCTTCCAACTATTTTGTGACGTGCAAAGGGACCTCTGTTCATGTAGTGAGCATGCTCTGCAATATGCACGGAGGTCACTGTGTAAATATCACTAAAAGTTGGAAGATTATCTATTGCCGTACTGCAGAGCATGCTCATTACACTATCCTGTACAAATCATAAGTGTTTATTGAAATCCATTGGGTTAAAAATAACAGTGTGTAATTGAATTAAAAACTGGCTGCTGGCTGGTACTCAGAGAGTGGTGGTAAATGACTCCTACTCTGAGTGGTTCCCGGTTGTGAGTGGTGGCCCCAGGGCTCAGTATTGGTCCTCTCTTATTTAATGTATTTTTAATGATATAGTTTAAGGGATCAATAGCACGGTTTCATTTTTTAGATGACACCAAGCTATGCAGGGTAGTGCAATCTATGGAAGATGCTCATAAATTGCAACCTGGACACACTGAGTGCTTGGGCATCCACTTGGCAAATGGGGTTCACTGTAGATAATTGTAAAGTTCTGCATCCTGGTACTCATAATCTGCAGCATCATATGTCGTAGGGGGAAAAAATCTGGGAGAATTGCTTGTTGAGAAAGATCTGGGCGGTCTTGTAGATCATAGACTACAGAACAGCACAATGTCAATCAGCTGCCTCTAAGGCAAGTAAGATATTGGCGTGTATTAGAAGAGGCCTGGACTCGAAGGACAAGGATGTAATATTAGCGCTATATAAAGCATTGGTGCGGCCCCATCTGACATATGTTGTCCAGTTCTGGACAGTTTATAGCAATGATGTAATGGAGCTAGAGAGAGTGCAAAGACGAGCAACCAAACTTATAAGGGGAATGGAGCATCTTGGTTATGAGGAGAGGTTGGTAGAATTGAACTATTTAGTCTTGAAAAAGATGGCTTCGGGGGGATTCATTAATTTATATAAAAAATATAAATGGTCCCTACAGAAAGTATGGGAAAATTATTTCAAGTAAGCCCCCTCAAAAAGACAAAGGGACATTCCCTTCGCTGGGAAAAAAGGATTCAATCTCCAGAGGAGAAGAGCGTTCTTCACTGTAAGAACTGTGAATCTGTGGAATATCTGCCTGAGGAGCTGGTCACAGCAGGAACAGTTGCAAGTTTTAAGAAAGGCTTAGATACCTACCTGACACTAAATACTATTAATACTTATGTAGCCATGTAATATTCTAGATCCAGTCTGATGGCAACTCTGGGATCAGAAATTAAATCTTCCTTAGAGCAGATTGGTTCTTCAAAGCATTCACCAGTAGGGAAACTAGGCTTAAACTCCTTGTCTCCCTCCCTTCACATTTTCACCACCCTTGGTTGAACTTGATGGACATAGTACTAACTATGTAACTAATCTTCCAACTTTTTTGTGACATTCACACAGTGACCTCTTTTTATGTTGCAGAGCATGCTCACTACACTAGCCCATACATGTGCACTGTGCATATGTCAAAAAAAAGTTGGAAGATTGCCCACCAGCTTGTATGGGATAGTGTAGTACACATGCTACACAACGTGTGTGTGTGTGGGGGGGGGGGGGGGTAAATACTGTATATGAAGAGAGGGAAAAGACAAGTTCTCCACCTCAACTATGACCAATGGTGGACGTTGTGTTATTGACCTCCTAACTTAGAAGTGTTAAGTACTTTATATGATAATGATAACTACTGAGTGATGTTTGCAAAATTAAGGCACCGATTTTCCTATTTTTTCTGAAGTCAGCCATAAAAGAGTATTTTTTTTTAATTATAAATAGGCAGACAGTAAACTTTGAATTTGAATAATTTAATATTTTTTCTTCGTATATTTGTAAAAGTACTATTAAGTTCAATCTGCATGCTGTCATTACTTTCCCAGCTGCCAAAATAACTGCAGAACTTTTATTAGGCTAACTTCAGAAAAAAATAGGAAAATGTTTGAACAAATTTTGCAAACATCACACAGTTATCATTATCATATCAAGTTGACCTCTGCACATGTTGCATGACATGCTCACTGCACTATCCCATACAAATCAGTGGGCAACCTCACAATTTTTTTGTGATGTGCACAGTGACCTCTGCACATGTATAGGATAATGTAGTGTAGTGATAATGCTCAGCAAGTCACAGTCGCTGTGTGCATGGAAGATTGGTCATTAACTTGTACGGCATACGAGGTCAAGGAGGAAGAGCTAAAAAAATTGCCCCTTTAATTTCATATTGTGACATGTGCACGGTGACCTCTGCAATAGTATGGGATATTGTATTGAGCAGCATTTACCTATTTTTTTTTAAGAAAGAAAAGGTACCCATGTGTGGCATTGAAAACAAGGATTCTCTCATAAGGGGAATCATAACAGATCCATGTTACCCTGGGATAATCTAAGGTCCTACAAGGACAGAAGGAGGATCTGTGATCTTCCTCCTGTCCCTGCACATCGCCAAAAGGGGAATCATAACAGGTCCATGTTACCCCTGGGATAATCTAAGGACAGAAGCAGGATCTGTGATCTTCCTCCTGTCTCTGCACATCGCCAAAAGGGGAATCATAACAAATTCATGTTACCCCTGGGATAATCTAAGGACAGAAGCAGGATCTGTGATCTTCCTCCTGTCTTTGCATATTGCCAGTACATCCCTTTTTCCTTTTCCACACTGGATAAAAAGAGAGGTGTAGTCACTGCATATTATGCATCCACTTTAACTTGTTTCTGGCCGGGCTGGATTGTGACTGGTGTCAAATGTTTGGCTTTCGGACAAGACCAAATTCCCGACCCTAGCATGAGGTAGAGCTTTTTATAGTGGTTCTGATCTTAGCAATCTCTGGCAATCAAACATAGAAGGCGAGACTCTCTCTATGACTCAGGACATCTGGTTAAGGGTTGTTTTTATGACAAAAGCCCTTTAAAGAGTATGTACACATTTACAATCAGGGTATATAGGGCTATATATCAGGGTATATAGCAAGCTTTTGATCACTACTACATCTTTAATATTATATACTGGCAGTACATATTATCTGCTTTAAATCTTACTAAAGAAGTTTGAAAAGGGCCCAGACAGGAGAGTTGCTATAACAACAGGTAGCAGTTCTCCTGTAATACTTATTATCATTAAAAAGTACATAAAGGTCATCCCATGGGGAGGATGCGGTGCGAATACGCAGTTCCTTAACAAGTACTTCACAA
This sequence comes from Phyllomedusa bahiana, assembly GCA_025379985.1. Taxonomy (NCBI): domain Eukaryota; kingdom Metazoa; phylum Chordata; class Amphibia; order Anura; family Hylidae; genus Phyllomedusa; species Phyllomedusa bahiana. The sequence goes on from JAODAL010018536.1 coordinate 45,298, forward strand.
TTAGGGGGAAAATGCCTTCTGTGTTCTATGAGGAGACAGAGAGAATAATTTAGTTATCATTGTGGAAAAATAACAATGCTTTAAAGCTAATTAGTACATTGACGATGACCCCGGCAATCATCTGCGTTGCTTTCTTCTCCCTCGATGCATTTCTTGGCCACTCTCTGCTCGGAATTAACATTTAAAAATTATGACTTTTGGGAAAGTAATAGTTAGACAGTCGATTGGCAGTAGGAGCTGTCCAGGCCCTGAACTCCCCAGTAGTCACAGCAGTCACAATATCACAAGAGATTGTGGTGTAAAGGAAATGTATGCAAGAGCTGTCATCCGCTATGCCAAGATTTAAGTTCACTCAATGGTCAACAATTGAAGCATTAATGGTTCTGTAAAAAAAGCTAATGTCACATCAGGCAGGAACTGAACTTCAGTGGCCATATGACCTAGTATTACATTTTGCACCTTTAGAATACTAAATGTAATGATTCTATGGGAACAAATCTCTCCTTAGGGAAAGCACTGTAAAGATGTACAGAGATCTATAGGTCATGCTGTGTTCCATGGGAATACTCAATATTCAAATGAGCTGCAAGGATAAAGAGTTGGGAATTCTAGCGCCACCCATCAGAAGTGTCTTCCCCTAAACTCATATCCAGCCCATTAAAGAGCCTTGAAACATGACTGTGGATTTTAAGCCAAACCGATACTTTCTTCGTAAGGTAATTTAATTTGATTTGCAGACAGATGTTTTGGGTTTGTCTGTCTCTTATTAGTGCAGAGCAGGGTTCTAGCTGGCTGAGTGAGAGGCCTTTCATGTAGATAAAATAATACTGCCCTCGATATACAAGACTATAACTAGAAAATAATACTGTCCCCTATGTACAAGAATATAACTGCCATAATACTGCTCCTATGTACAAGAATATAACTATTATAATACTGCTCCCTATGTACAAGAATATAACTACTATAATACTACCGCTATGTACAAGAATATAGCTACTATAATACTGCCCCCTATGTACAAGAATATAACTACTATAATACTGCCCCTATGCACAAGAATATAACTACTATAATACTCCCCCTATGTACAAGAATATAACTACTATAATACTGCCCCCTATGCACAAGAATATAACTACGATAATACTGCTTCTATGTACAAGAATATAGCTACTATAATACTGCCCCTACGTATAAGAATATAGCTACTATAATACTACCCCTACGTATAAGAATATAACTACTTTAATACTCCCCCTATGGACAAGAATATAACTGCCATAATACTGCTCCTATGTACAAGAATATAGCTACTATAATACTGCCCCCTATGCACAAGAATATAACTACTATAATAGTGCTCCTATGTACAAGAATATAGCTACTATAATACTGCCCCTACGTATAAGAATATAGCTACTATAATACTACCCCTACATATAAGAATATAACTACTATAATACTCCCCCTATGTACAAGAATATAACTACTATAATACTGCTCCTATGTACAAGAATATAACTGCTATAATACTGCTCCTATGTACAAGAATATAACTACTATAATACTGCCCCCTATGTACAAGAATATAACTACTATAATACTGCCACCTATGTACAAGAATATAACTACTATAATACTGCCTCTATGTACAAGAATATAACTACTATAATACTGCTCCCTATGTACAAGAATATAACTACTATAATACTGCTCCCTATGTACAAGAATATAACTACTATAATACTGCTCTCTATGTACAAGAATATAACTTATATAATAATGCTCCTATGTACAAGAATATAACTACTATAATACTGCCCCATGTACAAGAATATAACTACTATAATACTGCCCCTATGTACAAGAATATAACTACTATAATACTGCCCCTATGTACAAGAATATAACTACTATAATACTGCTCCTATGTACAAGAATATAACTACTATAATACTTCCCCTATGTACAAGAATATAACTACTATAATACTGCCCCTATGTACAAGAATATAACTACTATAATACTGCCTCCTATATACAAGAATATAACTACTATAATACTGCCCCTATGTACAAGAATATAACTACTATAATACTGACCCTATGTACAAGAATATAACTACTATAATACTGCCTCCTATGTACAAGAATATAACTACTATAATACTGCCCCCTATGTACAAGAATATAACTACTATAATACTGCCTCTATATACAAGAATATAACTACTATAATACTGCCCCCTATGTACAAGAATATAACTACTATAATACTGCCTCCTATATACAAGAATATAACTACTATAATACTGCCTCCTATGTACAAGAATATAACTACTATAATACTGTCCTCTATGTACAAGAATATAACTACTATAATACTGCCCTCTATGTACAAGAATATAACTACTATAATACTGCCCTCTATGTACAAGAATATAACTACTATAATACTGCACCCAATGTACAAGAATATAACTACTATAATACTGCTCCTATGTACAAGAATATAACTACTATAATACTGCTCCTATGTTACAAAATTATAACTACTATAATACTGCCCTCTAATGTACAAGAATATTACTACTAATAATACTGTCCCCTCTATGTACAAGAATATAACTACTTTAATAATGCTCCTATGTACACAGAATATAACTACTATAATACTGCCTCTAATGTACAAGAATATAACTACTAAATACTGCTCCTATGTAAAAGAATATTACTAGAGATGGTCGAATTTCTAAAAATTTGATTCTGGATCACTTTCGCCGAATTTTTTTTCCGACAAAATTAGTTTCGGTCCGTATTATTATGGCTCTAATCGCGTTTAAAAAACAGCTATTTCCAGGCTGCACGAGCCTGCAGGGTGCTGTAGAACGTTTTGCCATGCTTAAATATGCAGAGGGAGCTTGGTTTGGTCCTTCATACACTGTATGTGTTTTAGTATGACACGCAAGAGCTGCCGCCGCTCTTAGAATCGCTTCACTATAAAATTCCCTGGGCACCTAAGAGGGCAAAACATGACCAAAAGAACTGAAGGGGGAATGTACCTGATAAAATCATTGCACGACAGCTGGAAAAAACAAGCAGAGGGCTCCAGGTGCAACATCAGTGACAGAGTGGGAGGTGACGGCGGCAGCCACAGCAGCATGGAGGCAAGTAGTGGCACAAAGACATTCTGTAGGGGCAAAAACTGGGAGTATGCCACAGAGTGGCACATATGACACAGTGTGTAGGTCACGCAGAAGCAGCATGAGTCAACAGTGGCACAATGAACATCTGTGAGGCGCAAAACAGTAGCAGGCACATAGTGGCACAATGACACAGTGTGGAGGGCAACGCAGCAGCAGCATGAGGTCAGACAGTGGCACAATGACACCCAAAAAGTTGGGGGGGGTTGGGGGGGAAAGGTCACGGCAGCAGCCACAGCAGCAGCATGAGGTCAGACAGTGCAACAATCCCATTCTGGAGGGTGGCAAAAACAGGTGTAGGCCAAAGCGTTGCACAATGACAGATAGACGGATGGTCACTGGCAGCAGCAGCATTAGGTCAGACAGTGGCACAATGACCCATGTGGAGGTCACGCAGCAGCCACAGCAGAGCTGAGTCAGACGAGTGGCACAATGACATTCTGAGGTGGCAAAACAGGTGTAGTGCCACAGAGTGGCACAATGACAGAGAGTGGAGGGCACGGCACAGCACATAAGTCAGACAGTGGCACAATCACACAGTGGTGGAGGTCCACGGCACAGCAACAGCAGCATGAAGGTCATAGAGTGCCACAATGACAGAGTGTGGAGGTGGGTGGCAATACCAGTCCCTGGTAAAGAGGTGGGTAGGCAATGGTAAACTGTCAGCAAGATGTTGTGGCATCATGCGGTGGCTCACAGAATAGTGGCCGAGTGCAGGTATTTGAACTGCTGCTGTCTGCGACTACCCTCCTCACTAGGCGTGTGAAGGAAGCTGCTCATCAGTGACTCCAGACTTAGGTTGCGCTGATGGAGCTGTACTGCTCCTACCCCCCACCTTCCCCCAGCAGCCGCGGCAGTAAGTACGTGAGCGCTGAGGAAAGCCCCCCGATCAGACCTGTCAGAGGAGGGATCGATGCCCGCACATAGGCCACGGCCACTGATACGGATAATTACCTATATATTTAAGTTGGTCCCTCCCTCTCAATAGCAGGAAAAAGCTCCCATTTGGACCGAGGCGAGGGTCCAAAGGGTGGAGAGCCAGAAGTCATACCCTCTGCCCGGAATGCTGACTATTCGGCTGTCACAAGCCATGCAAATCAGCATGCTGCGGGCCATCTGCACTAAGTGACTCCGAGGGCCCCTGCCCCACTCCACGTATACGCCACGTGCTTGCTGTCATCTCCTCGTCTTCCTCATCTCCCTCAACCTCTCCAGCTGCTCCTGCTCCTCCTCACTTTCACCTGGTAGAAAAAATCCACGCATTTCACTCAGACAATGCTTCTGCCCAAAGTCCTCCTCCTCCTCCATTTTCAGTCCCCACCGGACTCTGTGGCCGCGAGATGGAGTCCGCCACATCTCCATCCCCGCCCGACAGATTTTGCAGATCTGTGTCCAGTACATAAAGCAGTGGAATGTACGTTTATTCATCCCGTATTCTGGCGCCTGACAAATAACGTGCCTCCTCGAATGAGGCCTCAACAAACGCAGGTGTCACGCATGAGCTGCCCTGGCTGACATCAAAGTTACACAGGGGAGTACTCCTGTTCTGCCTGATCATCAAAAATCGGTATGGCTTTTCTCTTTTCATACAGTCCGGCACCAACATGTGGCAGGCTGGAATCCAACGGGTGAAACATCGCTATCAGAGTGTGTTGGTGTGAAGGCCGTTCTGCCGCTGCAACTACGATGATAGGTGTTCCATGGCGTGTGTACGAATGGATAAAGGTGCATTCACAGTTTTCCTGGCCATTTATCAGAATCTCTGAAGAGCTGTGGGAAGACTTCAGGACCTTTTCCCAACCAGAATGAACACATGCACCATGCAGGGCGCATGGAACCACCCTCCTCGTTGCGACGTGCGGACACCATGTTTACTCCCCATTGTCCTCACCATTGTTCCGATTTGCAGTTGGGCGCGGAGAAGAGCCACACATCGATTTCTTGCTGCCTCTGTGGTTGACTTCGTTCGCCCGAGGCAAGCCGGGTGTAGAACTGCGTTGACACCGCTGTGCGCTACACATGTTGTATGATGGAGCAGTACTTGTGGAGGCTGGAGTATGTGTGGATGAGGAGGAGGCGGACATGGTGCAGGAGCAGCAGTTTGACAACTTGGAGGAGAAAGCTGCGTCTCCCTGTCCAAGTTGTTGTGGCCTGGCAGGAAGCACATTCACCCAGTGGGCCGTAAAGGACATGTACTGGCCCTGACCGAAGTTACATCTCCCAGACGTCCCGCGCTGCCGTGCACCTTGGAACAAACCGATAAAGCTCAAGGACTGACCCACCTTCTGTCTACATATTTATAAGTGCTGGTACTGCCTTTTTGGAAAAGAAATTACGGTCTTGGAACTCTTCCCATCGCGGCTCTGCACAAGCCATTTAGTTTCTCTGAACGGTGCAGGAGTCCACCATTTTTGAAGGGAGTGACTTGCAGCACCAACGAAAACTTGGGACCCAGGCGCACTGTCCATCTGCTGCCACCTTAGGATGGTTGGAATGCATACTGTGTCTCTTTGCAATCGCCTCGCTGAACCTACTTGCTTGTCGCCATGAGGGTAGCAAGGAGCAGGAAGCAATCTGGACCGTGAGATGATGTCAAAGAGAAAAAGCTCCCTTCTCAGAGGTGGTGGAGTTGACTGGCTGCAATGGCATGCGTGCCACTGGCCGCTGCTTGCGGCGGCAGGATGGACCACCACATCTGAGCCAGTTTCTGCCCAGCCACCGGTTTGTTACGCTGCATGTGCTGACGCTGGGCCGTGGTGCCAACGTTAGCTACCTGGCCACGCTCACTTTTTTGCGCACAGATTTCTACATATATCCCATATTCGGCCCTCCGGTGTCTGAGAAAGACTGCCACACCGCTGATTTTACCACCAACCGGCTCCGCACTGAGTGACTACTTACCGCAGCTGCCTCGCTGAGCCCCTGTGCCGCCTACTTCTTGGACTGCGGAGCGGGTTTTTTACCCGTGTGGCCGCTTGTGCTCCTGACCTCACACTGCTGCTATACCTGCTGACTTCACGCCACATGACCCACTTGCTGGCTGCGCAGCTGCCTGATGCGCAAGCTGACGCCTTTCTCCTGACGATGATTGAAGCCCATGCTTACCCTGCTCCCAAGGTGGCGTTCGCTTACATTCAACAATCGACTTTGTGTTCATCGTCACTGCTGTCCTCATCACCGTCTTGGCTAGCAGAGGCTGACCCCTCACAACATGACCTCCGCATGCCACTCACCACATCTATACTTTGCCCGCCTACTGCATGAAGCAGGGGATATTGGCCCCATTTCTTCGCTGCCATGTAGCTGCTGACTGCCCTCCTCAAATTGTTTCATACCTCTCTATATAGTGGCGTGAGCCCATACAACATAGTAGTTCTCTGGCTGAGTTGAACCGGATGGGACAAAGGCGGGCTTAGGACAGGTGTAGGGCCCGCTGACCCGCTCCCGGCCCAGCCAACTTAGGTTGTGTCTGGACGTTCCCACCGAACTCTTGGCAGGGTGTTGGCAGAATTCAACTGGGAGGAAACAAAAAAAGAAAAAAAAAAAAAAAAAAATAAAAAAAGAAAAAAGATGATGATGACCTAGTCAACCAATCAAAGAACCATAGGGTTGCTAGTCAGTACACTGGCCGACTAGATGACAGCGGCAGTTGTGGCTCAACCCGAGTGACCCCTGCTGCTACGTCCCCTTGCTGTGGCTTCACCTGGCCAGTTTCCAGGAATGTTTGTGCCACTGCACTCGCAGTGCAGAGCCCTGCCACCTCTCTGTCGACATACTGTTTGTCTAAAATGTACAGACACTGTATAAGATATCAGTATATGATAAATATTACAACCTGTATTTGACTCCAAGATGAACCCACTAAAAGCTTGGTAACCCTTGGATATAAATTGCGCTGCACAAATGGCCAGGAAAAATGACTTGTAAGTGCCGTTTAAAAACTCTGTGATTTTACTGAATGTAAAGGCTTAATTAACCTCGGAAATAAATTATGCTACAGAAATTTCGTCTGTGCGATGAAAAAGAAATGTTCTTTTTAAAACTGAGTGCAATGCAGAAAAATACTTAGTTAACCCTTGTATAAGTAAATTGCGCCAAAGAAATTGAGCCACCATAAACTACGAGCTTTGAAGCGATGTTACAATGCGTGTTTTATACGCTACACACAAGAGATAAAATTGTAATTACCTTTTCTTGTGAATAGGCTACAGGAAAAATTATATATTTTGGCAGTGAAAATGACGGTTTTTTCTTGGAGTCACCACAGCTGAAAAACAACGCTTAAATTACCCTGGATTGTAAATTGCTCCAAAGAATTGAGGCAGACAAGAATAAAGTGTATTTGTATTGTAAAAACGCTGTTTCCTTTAAATGAATTACAACATGCGGAAGAAAAGGGGGGGACATCAGATAGCATTAAAATGTATATGCAGCTGCAGTATACGTACACGGACTTCAGATCCAATACCCAAAAAAACAAAATAGAATGTTAAGAGAAGCAGTCTCTGAGACAATCTGAGACACGCCACAGAAATCGCTTGTATTAAAAAATCATTCTTCAGTAAGAGCTATCACAATCAGCCGCGGCAGCTCCCTTCCCCTGATCAGTAACAGGAGAGGAGTTTGATCTCCCACTCGCGCCCGGACTTATATATGCGTGACGTCACAGAATCCCGCCGGTCTCTGATTGGCTTCATCTCTGCACATGTCATGCAGCTAGCCCATCTTCCTCAGAGTGCGTTTGCCCCATGTAGCGCCATGTCCTCGCAGCCATTTTATCAAACAAAAGCACGCTTCGTTCACCCGAAGTACCCCAAACTTCGACTTCGTTCAGAACCAAAGTTTTCCTGAAATTCTAAACGAATTCCACTTTGTTAGAATCAATTCGCCCATCTCTAAATATGACTACTATAATACTGCCCCTATGTACAAGAATATAACTACTATAATACTGCCTCCTATGCACAAGAATATAACTACTATAATACTGCTCCTATGTACAACACTATAACTACTAGAATACTGCTGCTATGTACAAGAATAAAACTACTATAATACTGCTCCTATGTACAAGAATATAACTACTATAATACTCCCTATGTACAGAATAAATATTAATACTGTCCCATGTACAAGAATATAACTACTTAAAAACCCCCTATGTACAAGAATTTTAAAAATACTATAATATTGCCTCCTATGTACAAGAATTTTAACTACTACATATATGCCCTCTATGTACAAGAATATAACTACTATAATACTGCTCCCATGTACAAGATATAACTACTATAATACTGCTCCTATCTACAAGAAAAAACTACTATAATACTGCCCCTATGTAAAAAAGAATATAACTACTATATACTGCCCCTATGTACAAGATATAAATATAATATTGCCTCCAGTCAGAAAATAAGTACTTAATACTGCCCCCTATGTACAAGAATATAACTACTATAATACTGTCCTCTATGTACAAGAATATAACTACTATAAAAATGCCCCCTATGTACAAGAATAAAAACAAATATAATACTGCCCCCTATGTACAAGAATATAAACTACTATAATACTGCCCCCTATGTTTCAGGAATATAAAATGCTATAATACTGTCCTCTATGTACAAGAAAATAACTACTATAATACTGGCCCCCTATGTCAAGAATATAATACTATTATACTGCCCCCTATGTACAAGAATATAACTACTATAATACTGCCCCCTATTTTCAATAATATAACTTCCATAATACTGCCCCTATGTACAAGAATTTTAACTAATATAAACTGCCCCCTATGTACAGGGAAAATAACTGCTATAATACTGTCCTCTATGTACAAGGGAAAATAACTTACTATAAAACTGCCCCCTATGTACAAGAAAATAACTACTATAATACTGCCCCTATGTACAAGAATATAACTACTATAAAACTGCCTCACATGTAATATAAAATATTAGTGCTTCCAATTTATAAAATAAACCTTCTGTATTACAGTAGTTACTCTCCTCTAGATACAAGTCTAGTGCTGTGCTATGAACCTGACAGCTGGAGCTGGTGACTGAGACAGCCCTTTACATTCATCTGTGAATGCTGCGACACCACCAGCATGAGCTGCGATCACTGTAAGTCTATGGGCGTCAGCGCCAGAACAACAACATAAAACTGTAACAAATGCATAAGACAACACAATAAATACGACCCAGTTGTGGATTGTTTTGATTTCCTGAACCGCGTCTATTATCACCAGACACAGAGATGACAGGTCCTCCTGTCTGTACGGCGCGGTGGAGCTCCCGGCGGCTGGGACTTACAATGTGGACAGATGTTCTTGCAGAGATCACAATAGAACGCAGTCAGGGCAATATATTTTATGTCTCTAATTACTGCAAAAAGTTCAGCCTGGCATTTTATGGAAAATACTTTTGTCTTTGCAGATGCTGGGGCTTTGTCAGGTGCAGTTTAAAATATAAGGGGGGCAATAAGAGCTATTGGATGCAGCCTGTCTTCCACAAGCTTGATAAGTCAGTAGCCTGACTCAGAGCTCCTTAATTGCCCAAAAAATTCTCATAGTTCCCGATTCCTTGTGTTAGGAGGGTCTTTTCTAAAGGTTATTAATCAGTCAGTGGAAGGTCTACCTCCGTATTGTAGGCGAAAAAGGGCAAAAAGTTCCGGCCTCTGCAATTCTTAACGATTTCATTGTGATTGTTACTTTGTTCCCTTGTTCTCGGTGATGTATAGAATGCCAGTTCTTGGGCTTTGCAAAAGGGGTTAAATGTTCTAGAACATGTATTTTACTCAAGGCAGCGGAATGTCCGACTGTTTTGTTCTTCCGGCTCCTTCTTTGTAAGAGTTGGGGCTTGAAAGTTCGAGTATTGTTCTCCTCGTGTGGCCTGTTGGTGCTATATTCACAATTGAATATTCAACAAGTCAAGTAAATGCACTATAATTAGTGTTCACGAACCTTTTCTAGAAAGTAAGTTTATAAAACTTCTCAAATTTTTAAAAACCAAACTTTTTACTTTAAATAAATTTCTGGGTTCTATTCACACCCCCATTTTCATTTTTTTTTCCGCGGTTTCTGCACTTTCTGCCTTTTCCGCGCCCATCCAATCACCTTTCTGCATTTTGGTGCACCCAATCCCCCTTTCTGCCTTTTGGGCACCCATCCAATCCCCTTTCTGCCTTTTGGTGGTCTGAAAAAACCTTTTGCACTTTTGGTGGTCATAAATAAATTTTTCTGACTTTTTTGGCGGGGCCCTTCCAAAACCCCATTTTTCTGCACTTTTGGGTGGTATGAAATAAACCTTTCTGCATTTTGGGGGCGGCCGGTCCAATCACCTTTCTCCCCTTTTTTGGCGGCCATCCAATCATGCGAGCACGAGCGCGTCAAAAAATCATCATGGGTGTGGGGCTCTCTTTGGCTGCAAAAAATCACTACCTTTTTTATTTTTCACGTATTGCCTTGTGAATGCCTTTTTTCAGCTCACTTTGTATGTACAGACTGTCTTAGTTAGATAGCTTTTTTCCTTCATAGACAGCAATTTTAGGGGTTTGGTATTGCGGCTGCATCTTTCCCCAACCAGACGCTGTTATTTGGCGCTTTGCAGGCCACATAACCCCTCTCTATCAGGGGTTAAATTTTAGAGTGCAGGGTTTTTAAAAATCATCTCAGTGTCAAAAGTTCAGTTTTTTGATTTTGGGGGTTCATAATTGTTAACAACTTTTCCAAATCCCCTATGTTTCAAAGGGGGTTTTGGGCCCCCTCAGGGTGCAGGTCCCCTAGCACCCCGCTACGCTGACCTCCTATAGCTACGCCCCTGTTGCAAGGTCCCATCTTTTCGTTGCTTTTAAAGGAAAAAAGTATTTTGCCTCTCTTTTTTTTTTTTCACTCTTAAGGGCCCAAATTTTTTTCATAATTGTTCCAGAACCAGTTATGGTTTGGGAATTTTGCTTTTTCCTCACCTGTATAGGTATAAAAATTAACCAGAAAATCTACTCCCATTGACTTTAATGGGGTTCGAAGTTCGAGTTCGAATAGAACTTTTTAACCAAACTATCCAGAAAAAAGGAAAAATAGTCCAAGGCACTCAGCAATGCGTAAAATTCTACTCTTTATTAAGGCAACTTGTTACATTCGAGGGGTGCGATACAAGATACGTCCTCACAGGAGAAGGCGACGGCCATTTCACGCAACACACGCGCTTCCACCAGGCTTCCCAAAGATTCAATATCCTAATCGAACTAGAACTTTTTACTGTTTGCTCAACACTAATTATAATATAAAAATGAATATACATATTCAAACAGTATCAAGTCCAGCTGTGACGACAATGGGACTCGTGGCCACACTCGATTGATTTAACGGCTTACTGTCATGGTAGCTACCTGCCAAGGTCACTGGATGGTGTTTCTACATATCTGTATACATCCATAGGTTTCCAGCTCCCCCTAATGGTGGTTGGTGACAGTCAGAATTGTTTATTTATCAGGATGTATGGGGGAAAGCTAAAAGCTAAATACAATTCGGAAGATTCTTATCAGCATACTGGCACTGACTACTCCAGTGTTGACCCCGGTTTTGCACACCATTCCAAAATTTCTAGGTTCCATGACATCACTACCCAGAACTAATCACCAGTGACTTCTCCACTCTCCGAAACAACCTCACCAGAGCTCCTAAAGTGCTATAGTCAATCATAACCAGGCCTGAGATGGCCCCAACACTTACGATATACTATTTATAACACTAGTAAGGCAGATGTCTCTTTCGCCCCCCTATGACACCAAATCCCAGATATCACTGCTTTGTCTTACACCCCATACAGCTAAGCTCGGTTTCCTTTAAAGACAAAACATGCTTCCTTTAAAGGGTTCGACATGCTGTGGAAATGCCATTTTTAACTGAAACCAGTCCAGTTGTCAACTGATCTCTATGGGACCAACTTCAGTAACCCCTGAGGATCTGCACTTGATATACATAGGGTTGGTCTTCCAAAGTCAGAGCCACTCTTTATTAGTGTCTCTACTCACCAAAGAGTGTCCTGAGAAGGAAACCGCTCTATGAATTTTGTGTACCCATACTAGACAAATAAGAAGATGAAATCAATGCATCTTGCTTCTGGGTGCCATAGAAATCAGCTCAGGGAAAATGTTTAAAGGGGTTGTTTCACTACATTCATTCATCTTACCTCAGTCCTGTTTTCTTGGTTTCACTTTGAATTCAGGGGCGTGTTTACTGGCTTCTACTAGGCTGCAGTAGAAGCCAGGTCTGTAGCTGTAGCTGATAGGCAGCCTATCAGGAGAGAACAAACAGGTCTGTAGCTATAGCGACCTGAGGAGCTGATGTAGCCCATACAAGTGGGGATATCTCAGAATACGTAGGATACTGTTAATGGACACATATTGCAAAGTGACTTGTTTTTGCAAGACCTTTAACATAAAAATCAATCATTGTAGTGAGAAAACCCCTTTAAGGAGTGCTCAATTCCTGTGCAGTGCCTCCTCAGCAGAAATCAAGTATTACAGGACCTGGGTGTATATGCACCGAAATACAGATGTACTCCCGTTTATCCCTTTAACTACAATTAACTATGGTGCTTTAAAGGGGTTTTTCTCACTATGCTGTTTCGCAGAGCCACATTCAGCTTCGGACTCACAACTCATGGTTAGGTTGTGGGCAGTTCTATGGCCGTGATTGGCATTTCAGTTTTGCTATTTCTAGCTACTCCTGTTACAGTGACCTGACTGCAGGAGATTAATAATTTGTAATGCTCAAGGCTTCGAGCTTAAAAATTATCATTAACTTAGACAAACAAAGCTTCTGTGCTAGAGATAAGATTCAGCATGGAGTGAGTCACCGTGGTCAGTTTGATGGCAACTTGGATCAATCAGCTAAACGAAAGAGCAGGGAGAGATGGTTGTTAACCTAGAGAAACTTGTGTACACAAGCAGTAGATAAAATCTTCTTTATTTCCTGAACAAAGCAAAATCAAACCAGCAATGTGTTTGCTAATAGTCTTCATTTACCTTCCCCTACATGTTAAATCATTGTGGGGTTGTATCATTTCATTAAATGGTCTTCAGAATAAGGGGACAGTGAAAACAAGCAACTTTGCAATTGGATGTCATTAGCAAAACTGTCTTGTTTTCACTGTCTGCCTTATCTTCGTTTTGTGTAAACACTGTTCCCCAATGCTGGTCGGATTCCACCTCCTTTCATTTCATTGGCTGACAGCTCTACTAATTTACATTCTGTCTGTCCCCCGGTCGTATTCATGGGAGCGCGCATTCCTGCCTCTCTCACTCAGAATAAGGGGCTGGTAATAATTTCACTCTGTACAGCCAGCAGCTCCACAGTAACACTGCGGCTGCTTTTACAATCAGAAAACAGCAGAATTGTGCCTCGGTGCCTAATACTGCTATGTGTAAACATAGAAGGGAGACAGATCTGTGCTGCTCTGGATGAGTTCATAGAAGACTGGATTCAATTATAACAAACCTCCAGCTGTGAGAGGAGAAGAGATCAGCGCTCTGAGTTCATAGAAGGCTGCCTAGACTGAATGCAGTACTGTGGTATGTACACATAGAAAGAAAACAGATCTGTGCTGCTCTGGATGAGTTCATAGAAGACTGGATTCAATTATAACAAACCTCCAACAGTGAGAGAAGAAGAGATCAGCGCTCTGAGTTCATAGAAGACTGTCTAGACTGAATGCAGGTATGTGGTATGTAAACATACAGCTCTTATAAAAAAAGACTGCATAGGGAGAGGAACGCCACAGTGACATGTGGACTCAAGCAGAGAGGGGGGGTGGGGGGGACAGGGAGGTGCTCTCCCCTCCCACAGACCTCTAACACACACACTGACTCGGGAGCGAGCATGAACAGTGAAGGGGGGGATGATGTAATTCCCCTTCAGTTCAGAAACACCCAGCTGGGAGGAGAAGAAACGCCCCTGGATTTGAGGAGCTGAGAAAAATGAAACTACAAGTAAACAGACGAACTAAGGAAGCGATAAATCCCCTTTAAGCTTCAAAAGATTACTTCCACATAACACATTTAAACTCCTTCTGTGGCCTAGAATTGTATTTTCTATGGGTCTGTCTTAATACAGTTGCTAGAAAAAGTAAGTGAACCCTCGGGAATTACCTGGGTAATAGTTTATATAACACTAAAATAGAAAAAAGTTTCAAAAAAGTTTTAGCGTCCTCCCACGGTGACTTTTTTTGTGTCTTTTTCTATATAATGTAGTAATTGCATTGTCTTTTTGCCATAGCATCGCCTTCATTATTTCATCTCGTTTCTCATCTGCAGCCTCCGTCTTCGTACCAGACCATTTTTTTTTTTAATGTGCGGCGTTGGAAAAAGTATCTTGTGTCTTTCATTGTGTGCAGAAGGTTTCCTAATAAGTATCAGCCACCCAAAGATGCCATGAGAAAGAGAGACCGCCACTGAAGCAACAAAGGTTGGGAGCTCGACAAACTTCACAGTTCTCTATAGAAGTTCCCAGCTTTCATTTAACTTCTACTAGAGATCACATGAAGAAAATTCAACATTTTTCCTCGGTGCCGTGTGAAAACGATGGCAATTATTTTGAGCGGGATTCGGCAGTAGACATACATTTGCAGGACATTAAAGGCATAGGCTCAATTAGTTCTGTCCTTTCTGCCTCACTCCACAACTTGGCGGTCATCCTATGCAGAAGCCTCCATGGCTTTTAGAAGAGCGTTTTTCAGAATTTACAGTCTTATTTGTGCCATCTGCCCACGTTGTCTTCCACGTACAAGTCCTTCAAGAAAATTAAGAATATGTCAAGTTTAATCACCGCTGATCTGTATTTAAAGTCTATTTTTACCATAGGTCATCCATATGGCAGGCTAACCAAGAAAGTGTGAAGATGCAATACTATGCCCCATAGGTCACATCTATTTACATTCCTTTTGTCATATTGAGGACCCAAGTGGCCCTAAAGGCCATGGGACTTGGCAGCAGGTTTGGCACAGAGATCAACATTTGGCAGCCTTGTGTCTTGATATGCTACCGCGCAAGAGTTTTGACCTGCACGTTTTTGCAGTGCAAGCACTTCAAGATCCCCTTCCAGGTAGACGTAGAAGGTGACATTGTAGAGAAGTCACCAGATGCTAGTCTGTAGGAGAAAGTTTTTGTGGGGGTTTCTTTCAAAAATGGACTAATGTAATGTCCAGCATTTTCTATCGAAGGGTATTAGGACTCGTCATAAAATGTATCTGTGAGCGCTGGAGACTTAGTTAAAGGGGTTGTCTCACTACATCGATTCATCTTACCGCAGTCCTTTCTTATCAGTTTCATTTTTGAATTCAGGGGCGTGTTTACTGGCTTTTCCGGCTTCTACTGGTCTGCAGTGACGAGCTGCTGAGCACACCAGGTCTGTAGCTATAACGACCAGCGCTGGCAGCCTAACAGGAGAGATCACACAAGTCTGCAGCTATAGCAACCAGTGCTAGCAGCTTATCAGGAAAGATAGAACCGGTCTGTAGCTATAGCGACCAGCGCTGGCAGCCTATCAGGAGAGATCACACAAGTCTGCAGCTATAGCAACCAGTGCTAGCAGCTTATCAGGAAAGATAAAACAGTTCTGTAGCTATAGTAACCAGTGCTGACAGCCTATCAGGAGGAATCAAACAGGTCTGTAGCTATAGCGACCAGTGCTGGCAGCCTATCAGGAGAGATTGAACAGGTCTGTAGCTATAGTGACCAGTGCTGGCAGCCTATCAGGAAAGATAGAACCGGTCTGTAGCTATAGTGACCAGTGCTGGCAGCCTATCAGGAAAGATAGAACCGGTCTGTAGCTATAGTGACCAGTGCTGGCAGCCTATCAGGAGGAATCAAACAGGTCTGTAGCTATAGCGACGAGTGCTGGCAGCCTATAAGGAGAGATTGAACAGGTTTGTAGCTATAGCAACCAGTGCTTGCAGCCTATCAGGAGAGATGATTTGATACCAGGTTCAGTGATAGCTACAGTTTGTAGCATACCAGTGCTGGCAGCCTATCAGGAGAGATTGAACAGGTCTGTAGCTATAGCAACCAGTGCTGGCAGCCTATCAGGAGAGATGGAACAGGTCTGTAGCTATGGCGACCTGAGGAGCTGATGCAGCCCATACAAGAGGGGATATCTAGGAATAGGTAGGACACTGTTAATGGACATATACTGCAAAGTGATTTGTTTTTGCAAGATCTTCAACATTAAAAGCATCAATCCTTGTAGTGAGACAACCCCTTTAAGTAAAACAATTCCAACCATCTGGGGTTCCCAATGTCCTGCTGGTTTAGACAACCCATTTTCCAATAGCCTTTTAAAAAGTTAGCCTGACGTGAGAATGACTAGAAAGAGTTCAGGAGGACCCTGAGGGTCCATGTATGAACCACATCTCCTATTCATTTTAGTGGGAACTGTAATACTTAAATTCTCCTGCGGAGGCACTGCAGAGGAATCTAGCACTTCCTGAATGTGATCCCCCAAGTCTATACTAAGGCATTTAGAAGGGAAACACATTGCAATTAGTGTTTCATATATCTAGTAAGGGTGCATGAAATTCATAGAGGGAGCTTCTAATCAGGACACTCTTTTATGAGTCACTAACAAATTTTGTATTTAGTCTGACTCATCTCATCTATTTAAAGTGCAGATTCTTGGGGGTTTCTGAAGCCACACCTGCAGTGATCAGAGTGAATGCTGGGCTGGCTTTGATTCAAAAAGGGGTTCTCCAAATTAATCCGTCAGGGTAGATAGAATTCATAGAGGGGTCTCCTACTCAGGACACATTTTTTATCCATAATGGAGAACCACTAACAGAGAGTAGCCTTTAAAGTGGCGTCCTCACCCTTTTGTTTTACCAATCCCAGATGTAGGCTCCCACTACCTGTTCAGGCTGTGGTTGCTTCAACAGCTTCAGGATCCCACTTCCTGTTCAGGCTGTGGGTGGTTCTACAGCTTCAGGCTCCCCCTTCCTGTTCAGACTCTGTGCAGTTCTGCACTTTTAGACTCCCACTTCCTGTTCAGGCTGTGGGCGGTTCTACAGATTCAGGCTCCCACTTCCTGTTCAGACTGTGGGTGGTTCGGCAGCTTCAAACTGCCACTTCCTGTTCAGGCTGTGGTTGGTTCTACATCCTCAGCCTTCTACTTCTTGTTCTGGCTGTAGTAGATTCTAAATCTTCAGACTCCCGCTTCCTATTGAGGCTGTGAGTGGTTCTGCAGCTTCAGGCTACCACTTCCTGTCCAGTTTGTCGCCACTTCTAAATCTTCAGGCTCCCATTTCCTGTTCAGGCTTTGGATGGTTCTACAGCTTTAGGTTCCCGTTTCCTGTTCAGCCTGTTGGTGGTTTAACAGCAGTGACTGGCATTTCAGCAATGTTATTCCTAACTGAGCCTGTTAGAGGGACATTGGTGATTAAGGGGTTTTAACAACAGGGCATGAGGCTAACGCGCTCTAAAGGGTTAAAGTTTGTCAGTAAAAAACATAAGCAAGGTCCTTTGCTGCTGATAAGACAGCAGGGAATAATGTCACCATCCTAAGACTAGAGCAGAAGAGGAGGTGGTCAGTAACCTAGAGAAGCTTGTGTACACAAGCAGGAGATAAGAACTCTTCTATCTCTGAAATAAAGCCAAATCACAATTGCTATTTATTTAGTATCGTCTTTTTTATCTTTGCCTAAATGTTTAAAGCTAAACAATGTGGTGAATATACCCATTAAACTCTGGTGGACTCTTCCCAGGTATTTCAAGTGCAAATTCTCAAGGGATTTCTAAAGCTGGAACCATCAGTGATCAGTTGGTGGCTTGGCTTCACTACAACGATTAGCTTTTAACATTTAGGGAAAGGTAAATGAAAAAATAATACTACATACATTGCTGTTTTGATTTAGCTTTGGTCGGGAAAAAAAGAAGATTTTACCTCCTCTTAAAGCACACACAAGTTTCCCTGGTTACTGACCACCTCTCCCTGCTCTCTGTCTCTTATCTGATTGATCCAAGTCAGTCAGTCAGTTTGACCCACCGTCACTCTTATCTCTAGTAACGGACTTTGTTTAACTAAATGACACATATTCACCCTTTACAGCTCTGTAGCCTTGTATACTCCATTTTATAAATCTCATGTCACTGAAAGGGCATGTCCCCACGGCACGGGTTTTCGGCCGGTTTTTCAGCCGGTTTGCGGTTCTCAGACCGCCTGAAAAACCGTCTGAAAATGAGCACAATTGTGCTCTATGGAAAACCCGCGCAGCAGTCCCCACTGTCCCCACTGCACGGGTTTTCCGCCCGGCGGTCCGGCAGCACAGCATTGAGCAAGCACATTCTTCCGTCCGGTTTTTTGACGGAATCTGTGCTTCTCAATGGGAGGGTGAGGGCTCATCGCGGAGAAAAGCCGTCCCCCCCCCGCGGCCGTGGGGACGGGAGCAAAACAGGACAAATACCGGCTGGCAAACCGACTCAGCTAGGCATAACAGAGATGATATGTTAATCACTGCTTTAGACCCACCTACATTCTGACCAGGAAGTGTGAATCTGAAGCTGCCTGTGGCTCTTGGAAACTGCATGGTAAGACAACCCCTTTAAAAATGGAGTTTCCACACTCTGGAAGATTGTATTTGATCATATTTTGGTAGTCTTAGGCTATGCTCACACGGCTTAAAATGGGACGTATTTCAGTCGGTAATTACGCGCCGTAGTGCGGGAATTACGGCTGGAATACGTCCCAGTCATTACGGTAATCCTCAATTCTCATAGAGAACTATAGATTACATCTCTTCTCCCTGCTCGGCGAATACGCCGCGGGGGGAGAAAGTGACATGCACATTATCCCGGCGGGATGCACGCCGCTGGTAATGAAAGTCTATGGGCCGGCGAGGTGCCGGTCCCCCGCTCCCTCCCTCGTTCCCGCCCCGCCCCTGTCCACACGGCGTAATTGCGGGGCGTAATTACGCCCAGCAAATAAGCCGTGTGAACCCAGCCTTACATGAGAACTGGTGCCCTAGGGAGCCTGATAAAACAGTGTACTCTACATGGCACATGGTCGATGGGACCTTGTTATAGTTTTGCATTGGAGCTGGAGCTTCTTGTTACCCTTCTAGATCATCTATCTTTTTGCCTTTACTATTGTTGCCATAGCTTGTTTGCAATAGCCTAGCTATTTTCCACTTCTATGCACAGCTGAGATGCTGCCACTTCTGGCGTGACACACGATCCAGACACCTGACCCTCAGCTCAGGTCTTCTGCCCTCTGATAGGTATCCTTTAACCGACTGAACTGATTTGTACTTGATGTGTATTTGATATGTTCTTTCTACTCACAGACACAAACATAAAGCAGACAGGGAGCGAATATAGAAAGTCAACAACTGAGCATTACCCTACAGGATAAGACAAATAATACATGACATGGTGACGCAGGGCTTTCAAGCTGAATGTGGCCACGCAGCACTACAGTGTTTCTGAAATAGTTACTGATTCTCTTTAACATGAGGCGATATGACAACTTCAGAAGCAAGAAGATACACGGACATGGTTTTGAGCGCGAGTTAAAGGGGTTTTCTCACTACAAAGATCATAGTTTAAAATGAGGGGAACCACAATGTAAGCATGTATGTCCTTAGTTACCATTAACAAAGTGCTATGGTTTATGAGAATTGGCTGATTTATATAGAGTTAGCAATGGAGTTGAAGCCTAGGTCAGGTTACACCCAACTACTGTGTTACTGGCTATCGGCCAAGCGGGGAGAGAGAGAGAGAGGGAGAGAAAGGGAGGGAAGGAGAGAGAGAAACTTGTGTGAGACGGATGCGCAGTCCCACGTAAACCACTTATGAGACAGATGTGCAGTCCCACGTAAACCACTTGTGAGACAGATATGCAGACCCATGTAAAAACAAAACAGATAAGTGTCTAGTTTTGTTCTGCAGATCTGTAGAGGTCAGAGGTGTAATAATCTGCAGCATATATCACTATGAGAGAGGGACAGGGAAAAAAAAATAACCCATATTTCCCAGAGTCCTAAAAGTCAAATGCCCATTCTAATTACAAAGTATGTAGAGTGAGAAATGTATATATACCCTATGGAGTTACACTTAGCTTTTCACTGCCAATAATTCCTTAGGCTATGTCTACACAGCAAATACTGAAAAGCCATTTTGTCTTTTGCTGTGTGCACATGGCCTTAGTCTTGGACAGCTGAGAACCTCTCCCTGACCCCAGCTCACACAAAATGAATCATCACATGCACAGTACACAAGCTCTGCTTGGCAATCAGCACAAAAGGCTGCCGAATGTTGTAACAAGACAACCCCTTTAACTGCTAGATTTTGGTCATACATCAATAAAAAAATAAATACAATACGACAGGGTTGGTTTTATATAGTGGCAAACTAGTCAATTGACATTGGATCCCATGATCCCTTTACTACCCTAGACCACCGAGGAATATAAAATTAAGTTCTTCACTACTTTTTAGCCAAAACCTACCACTATCAGTCACTGAACTAAAAGGATTTTTCTCACAGCGCCACAGCCAGCTTCAGACTCACACTTCCTGGTCAGGCTGTGGGCAGTGATGGAAACATCAGCTTTTATATTCCTAGCTGATCCTGTTACAGTGACATGACTGCAGGAGATTTATAATCTGTGGTGCACAAAGCTACAGAGCTCTAGTTCGAGGGCCGAATCTGGCCCACCACGCTCTTTTATGTGGCTCCTGAGAGCTTAGACAAAGATGGTGAGCAACTCACAAGTGGTGGCACAGCTCCGACAGCCCTACCAACGCACCGAGGCAGCCTCCAATGGCCCTTCGAGGGCAACCACAATGATGTTGTGGGCCACAGTGAAGATGAGATGGACACCCCTAGAGCAATAAGATAAGAGAAAGAGCAGAGAGAGGTGGCCGGAAACCTAGAGAAACTTGTGTACAGTAGCAGTAGATAAAATCTTTATCTCCTGAAAAAAACAATGTATTTGACAAAAGTCTTAATTTACCTTTCACTACATGTTAAAAGCCAATCATTGTGGTGAGGAAACTCTTTAAAGGGGTTTTGCCAGGGCGTGCCTTATCTGCTAATAAGCAATTGTAAACAAGCCAGGCTGAGCTAAGAGAGAGAGAGACACAGCCAGAGCACAGAGCCGTGCATAAGGGATTGTGTGAAATGTTCACTCAATAATCAAACTACAACTAGTGGATTCTGTATACAAAAGACAACAGCTTTTCTCCACAGCAGCTTGAAAGCTTCTTTATGTTCCCTGTCATCAGATAAAGCAGGGATCTACTCAGATAATCACACTACAACTAGTGGATTCTGTATACAAAAGACAACATATTTCTACCCGGTGCCTTGAAAGCTTCTTCAGCTCCCTTTCATCAGATAAGAAGTGGTCTCTGTGCAAGCCCGGCCAGTCTCTTGTCAGGTCGTATCTAATAGAAGCTTTTAAGTAACTAAGGGCAGGTAAGGCAGCCTGTAGCTCTCTCTGACTGCAATGTTTGTAATCACATATATTTAGAAAAGTGATTAAATACCCATTTTGGAGGATCCCACGTCAACATTACATTGTGGCAAAACCCCTTTAAGCACAGAAGCTGTATGATTAATAATGGCTTATATATTTCCAACACTTCCTTCTCCCTTTCCCACCAATCAGTACAAATTGTTATTTTTAGCATTTTCTGCCAATGAGGTCCTAGAGATCTGCTTATTCTGCCTTTGCCTCATCTTGACCTCTCCATGGGCTATAAGGTCCATGGGGAGAAAATGGGCCAAATTTCAGGATGATCACCTTCTAGTTCCCAAAGGGTAACGAGAATTTAAAAAAGAGCTCCGTAGGCACAAAACTAGCAGAAAAGGGGGATAAGCCCCCAGACGGACATGCTATTCTTTCTTTGTTAAGAATAGAGATGGAGGACCAAAGGGGCAATTTAATTGTCAAGTACAGATATGTGCAAGGACAGTACAGGGATCTCTCATGATCTCTCCACACTTCAGCCTGTAACAATAACACGAGGGCGTCCTCTATGTCGAGAGGAAAGAAGGTTTCACCATCACAGACCAGGATTCTTTACTGTAAGAGCAGTGACACTATGAGGCTCATGGCCACAAGAGGGGCTTAGGTGTCTTTTTCAAAAAATATAATATAACAGGTGTTAGTGTGGTCTTCAATGAGACCTTCTTAGGTATATTGGATGGTAGCCAGATTAGATAGATGAATCAGCCCAGACGGATGATGCAATCAAACACAGACACAATGGGGACAAGATTCTGGAGATCAGATGTGATCCAGGGATTATTCCGATGCCAGATTTGGAGTTGGTATCCACCTCATAGGGGTTATTGTCTTCCTCTGGATCAACACTGTAGGGTTATAGGCTGGAATCGATGGACTTGTGTCTTTTTCCAACCTTCTCTATTACGTACATATGTTATTTGAACCTATTTTAGGCTCCTCTCTGAAATTTCTCTTCCGTTGTTGGGTTTGAGAATAAAGCCAAGTTTTTGGCCCTTATTTGACAATAGGGTGAAGACAAAAAGATCTTCCAATAGAGCCTCAGCTCCTTCGTCTGCTAAAGTAAAACTTTACTTATAATGAGATGACTTATGTCATAGACAAGCTTCTCGACACACTCACAAGTCTATTCGTATGCACCTTTCACCTTGCCTATTGGACCCGCTCACCTTCTGAATATACAATGCTGCTCTCCACTAGACTTGCATGATTTAGATTTATAAACTAAATTATTGTCTTCATGAAAAATGGATGAAGCTTATGTAAGTGGCAATAAATAATTCAGATAAAATGTGTCGGCTGTAACCTTTACAACAACAAAGGAAAAGAGAGGGGGAAAAAAATCAAGACGGAACAGACATTGGCTGGATATCTGTCACTCAGGTATGTCCACTCCGGTCAGTGTCCCGGGCATATCTGGTGGGTGGGTTGGTTACAATGAAGACCATGCCGTACAAAGAGACCAGATGCCGTTACATCTAAGCCATGTAGTACTGGATGCTTTATCTTTAGCATTTTCATTATAAGAACGTATCGTAGAAGCAGTGTCGGACTGGGGCAGCTAAGGCCCACAGGTGGAGTTGACTCTAGGGGCCCACCAGTTGAGTTTTTATGGGCCTACCAGTGGAGTTTATTTTAGGGGCCCACCCTACTGGTTCTGTAAATGACTGTACATTTCTTCTAGACCCTGCTTCTTGCCCTTTTCCTCTCTTTTTATGCTTTTTTGTTTCTTCTGAGAAGGTATATGCAATTAAAAAGCAACTTTAGGTCTACCATGTTTAGGGGTCCACCTCTATTCCCCTGTTGGCCAGTCCGAGTCTGCGTAGAAGAGTGAAGAAATCTGGTGATACCTTTTTGAGGCGGAGTATATTTGATGGTGAGCTTTCGAGAGTTCTAGCTCTCTTCTTCAGACATGGTGTTATCACCATGAATAAGAGAGCTAGTACTCTCCAAAGCTTACCATCAAATATACTCAGTCAGCCTCTAAAAGGTATCACCAGATTTCTTCACTCTTCCACTACTTCCTATGGCAACATTATACTACTAAGAATGTACCTTATAAGCAATTTTAGGTTTAAGGAATTAGCCTAAGGCAGTAGAACAGAAATAATGCCTGTTATATATAAGGCAGCCATATTGGACATGCACTTCCTTCCTCTATTGTCTATGTAGACAGTACAAGTTGGTGTGTATGCTTTGTGGCAGCTGCAATGAGTCAATCAACAGAGAAATGTCATAGATTATTACAGTCAAGCAGGCAACCTTGACCTACAAGGCTCTCCATAACCTCTCCCCTCCATACATCTCTGCTTTAATCTCCAGATACCTCCCCTCACGCAACCTCCGCTCCTCACAGGACCTTCTTCTCTACTCTCTTCTTAACAGCTCTTCCCATAACCATCTCCAAGACTTCTCTCGTGCTTCCACCACACTCTGGAACTCACTGCCCCAACACATCAGACTCTCCCCCACTCTCACTAGCCTCAAATGTAACCTGAAAACCCATCTCTTCAGGAGCCTATAACCTACAATAACCCCACTGTCCCTACACCACCCACAAACATGTCCGCCCCTCACCTTCTGTCTCTACCCTCCTCCATTGTAGACTGTAAGCCCTCATGGGCAGGGCCCTCTCTCCCTCTGCACCAGTTGTTAGTTACTTATTGTCACTTTGTAATTGTTTGACCAATGTTTTTTATGCACCCGCCTCAAATGTACAGCGCCCTGGAACCAAGGGCGCTCTAAAATAAATAATAATAATAATAATAATAACAGTCTCCAGGAAGTGATGTCATACAGTTTCTCCTCCCCTGTCCTACAATGAACATGAGATGATGCCGCTAATTCTGTCCTAGTCTATACAGCAAACCTAAAAAAAAATAAGCTACAGGGGCCAGGAAATGACTGCTTCATTGTTCAGTTTCAGGTCTCCAATAGTTCAAGATTTTATGAAGAAAGACACAGAGTAAATGGAAACACCATAAAAAAATTTCAACACGGCAAATTTTTTCTATTACTTTTTTTTTTCGAGACAAAGAACTCTACAAAAACTTGAATTTTCTGGACCAGGCCTTAGAGGAAATCTAATTCAGACAAGAGCAAGGTGATAATCCAAGGATAAATATGAATATATTGATGGACTCTGGTTCGGGGATATACAGATAAATATACTCAGCCGGTTCGTAAGCATCTTGTTTGGTCGGTAAATACATAGAGTTGGCAGCCAGTAAACCTGATATAATTAGATGGTGGATTTTAAGGATGATGCTTGTTTATTAAGGGTGGGCAAACATAAAAGACTTAGAGCAATATTAATGGGCATTCCCTGACGAATAGCAACTCAATGCTTTTATTTTTTACAGTATAGTGTAATATGTCTTTTTTATAGTTCAGACCATCTCACCAAAGAACCAGAGGATCCTCCAATGGACCTAGGCTCTGACACAATGTTATGCCCCATAGGTCCAGCAAAGGGCAACATAATTTGAAGCCAATGAATTACCACTAGGGACTACTTTTTCTTCTAAATTATATGTTGATTTTTATGGTGTTTTCTTGTCAATTTTTTCATATCTTAAAATTAGCTACTAATTTATATTTTTATTATGTGTGAAAAAATGGAATCTACTGTTGCTTTTTGCATGTTTTTTCCCATTGTTTTGCCAACATCCCAAATTATGTTTCAAGTCTATTTTACATAACTATTTAGGGGATGTATCGATTTATTGTTTTGACTTAATTAATTTTTAACTAATTATTTTACTACTCTTTATTTCTGTATGTTTTCTCCACGACATCTTTGTACTCCAATAAATAGCAGGTTGTACAGGTAATATGTACAGTCAGCAGTTAGGGCCATTCTCATAACAGGAAATTTACATGGGACTTGTAAAGGCCCAGATAAAATGATCAGACCAGGTCAGGGGCGCTATCAGGGCAGAATTGACTGTACTCTTTGCAATGGATGGCTAGGGTGTGGATCCTCTGAACAAGTGGTGGTATAAGCCCCGTCATGGAGTAGAGTCTAAGTAGCCTCCCGGTTTGCACCAGAGGTCACCGCAAGGCAGGTTGGACTTGCTGTGGCGGGAGACTACCAGGCCAATACCCCTGACACGACTTGCTTGTGATAGCAGCTGGGGTGCAGCATGATACAGAATCGGTAGGCAAACTCATAGATGGGGACAGGCAGAAAGATCAGGGCAGGCAGCAAGCAAACCTGCTTAGTGGACAGAGGCAAGGATCAAAATACACAGCAGGACAATAACACTGGGAATGCTTTCTCTATGGCTCAGGGCACAATCTGGCAAAGTAGCATTGGTAGTGGCCATAGGATATAGGGTCAGCGTCCGGCAATTAGCCAAGTACCAGTGTGCTGTCCCTTTAAGTTTTACTGAATCGCCGCATGCACACCCCAGGGAAAAAAGGACACATGCGCTGGCATGCAGAGGAGCTCATGGGACCAGGAGCACGAGGAGGTAAGTAGCGAACCAGAGCACGAGTGCGCCCACAGCATGGTGCGGGGGTCACGGCACCACTTGTCCCCGGCAGAGGGTCATAAGAGGGGACACGAGTGCGCCCGCAGCCCAATATGCTTGCTGTGGCACCACTCATAACACTCTTGTCAGGATTTCTGATATCATTTTATAAAAAAATAGGGGCCGCTGAAATGGTGAAAGATGAGAACTGGTAATGGGTGGGGGAGGCAGATGCTTCAGTTAAATGGGGCCCTGAAACTACATAGGACTGGCCAGGACCACTGTTCCTGGGTCCAAAGGCACGTCTCCCTTGTGGCATCATAGAGGTTAAATTAGCTCAAAGCCATGATTGGTACAATTGATGTGCCCTAAATGTATAGCTCGACAGTGCAATGGGTTATATGGAATTTAAAAACTGCCTGTTTTTTAGTCGGTTTTCACAGGGTTGGATTTGTCCCATTGTTTTCAAGGGGGCTCAAAAAAGACCAGTACACAAAGCCTTGCCACAGCTATTCTCTGAACTCTCATTGAAATCAATGGGACTGTTCCGTCCTCCTCTCCGTGTTGAACGGAGACTTTCAGAGGCTCTTGGGACCTGTACTCATAATACATTGAGACTTTCAGGGGCACATTCTCAAGATAGTTGAGGGTTGCACCTTTGGCATTTACACCTATGACACTTTTGATCCCAAAATTGGTCAGAGATAAATGTAAATGGTCAGGTTACACCTCTTTGACCCACATCTATCTTAACAGTAGGTCCTTGAAAGCCTCCGTTCAACATGGAGAGGTGGTTGGAGCTGTCCAATTGATTTCAATGGGAACCCTTAGATAAAGCTGCGCACCATGCTCGTCTGTTCTCTGAACTCCCAGTGAAATCAATGAGAGCATCTGACCACCTCTCCATATTGAACAGAAACTTTCAGGGATTCTTGCAGGTGAAAGAGGTGAGACCTGCATTTACCAAACATTGACTGAGACTTTCAGGTTGCCGTTCTCGAGATAGCCGCGGGTCGCACCTTTGGCATCCGCACCTATGACACATTGATCGATATGCCACCAATGTGAGTGGTGGGACAACCCTTTTAAGTAGCAGCTCCCAGCCTGGTATCTGAGCTGTTAGGAGGTAAATGGTGTGAAAATGTGTATTTTTGGTCCATTTCTGCACAATGGGCAATAAAAATAACCCAAATCCTAAATATAAACAATCCCATAATTTCCTTCAGACCATTGACCACATTATTATAATGTATTCCGAATGAGCTTTGCTATTAAATGATTCACTCATTGGCGTTAACGAGGTAGCGTTTTCAGGTGCCTCATTGGAAGCCGTTCCCTGGGCGCAGATCTTCCTCGTGAATCCGGTAAGGCGGCGCCGGTTGCTAATCTTTATCTACAGTGAATATATAATTTAAAAAAAAATTTTATTCTTTCAAAGGTTAGTGTACTGAAACAAGAGCCGCTCTCTGCATGTTAAATGCTCTCAAGTAGTCATTAAAATCCCGCTTTTGTTGCTGGTTGCTGTTCAGTTCAAAGACAAAAGTTAACATTTTTAGAAGTAAATGAGACCACTTGGGGAAAAAGATTTGGAAGATTGTTTTTTCCTTTTTTCTTCACTGCAAAAAAGGGGGGGGAAAAAAAAAATTTTTTAAACTTCCTTTTAAACCACCAGCATTATGGCAGACTGGAGGACGCTTAGCAAACGATATGATCAATCTGTGGTAAACGAATGGTGAAGGTTGACCCATTTTGTAATGGAACAAGCTAATATCCACATTATAGGTCATCAAAGTAATAACATTGGGTTGTCTAGTACAGAAAACCAAGAGTTCCCCTTTAAAGACCTCTAGATACTACCCAAAAAGCTAAAAAAAAAAAAAAAAAGGGCATGTCTTTTGGTTTGGAGGATTCATGCATTACATGATTTTAAAGGGGTTGTCCACTAAAAAATATTCCATGAAAATTGGGCAAAAAAATAACAACAAAAAAATTGATACTTACCTTCTGGTCTCCACTGCTGCTGCTCAGGATCTCTTCTTCAGTTTTGGGTTCTTACTCCGACACAGAGAAGAGGCTCACACGAGAAGTGAGGAAGGCGGTACCAGGGCCCCCGAGACAGTGGCAAGGGACCAGATTGTAAACATATATTTTTTTTATTTTTTACCTACAATGTCTCCACTTTCAGGATTTTTTTTTTTAGTGAACAACCCCTTGAATGGAAACAAGGTTATACTTAATTTTGCCTGTGGGGGCACTGTAGGGAAATTGATAACTGGTGGTAGGTTGGGGGCATGCCTAAAGTTGGGGGCAGAAAGACTTCACCATCATCATAGCAGGGAATTATTTATTGGCCTTTTGGACGAAGAAAAACCCCCTGCCCCAAGAGGTTGTTTTATGGGAGAGTCATTGACAAAATTTTAAAAGGGCTTTTGATGGCTTTCCCCTTTAAAAATATAAAATTCAGGGTTTTGGGGGATGATTTTGAAGATAGGGATTATTCCGATGCCAAAGTTGGATTCTGGAAGCAATTTTTCCTCTTGTATAGAACAAATGGCATCCACCTTATAGGGGGTTTTGCCTTCCTCTGAAGGGTTATAGGTTTGACTCCATGGACCTGAGTCTTTCTCCGAACTTATCTACTATGTTCAACATGTATGGATCCTGGCACTGACAAGTTAGTTCTAAATAGCTTTAAGGCAGTGTAGAAATCGATAGAATGTATGAAGCTGTTTTTTCGCAGGGCTACATACGGGGGGTGTAACCCAATTCCCCAAGTCTGGCTCAGGCACCCCTTTACCCCGGTCTGTTTTAGCAGGGGCATACATACAGGGCAGTGGAAGCCAATACCAAAGTCTGGCTCAGGGCCCCCCTTTACCCTGGTCGTTTTTTTTGCAGGTCAACATAAGGGCATGAGAGCCCAAAACCACAATCTGGTCAGGGACCACCTTTCCCCGGTCTGGTGTTCTTCTGCGGTCATACATACAGGGCA